>JAGDQP010020544.1:0-33123 GCA_022664845.1 Lepisma saccharinum | reverse complement strand
ATTCGGACGCAGCGCTCTGGAGTATGAGGGAATATCTGCATCATGGGGCGCAGTGCACTGCAGATTCTGGTTGTGATAAAAAGACGCAGTTCCTCCAAACTCCTCAAGTTCGATGCGCGCCCTGCCATGGGATTCTTGGCGCAGCGACGTGCGCGAATCGAGGGGAGTATCAACTCGTACGGCAGTGCATGCAGCCGAGTTCCACGTGTCACAAAACGTCAGCATGTTATACAGAAACAAGAGTTTATTGCGAAATCAGCGATTTTGAGGTTCTGTAAGAAAAAAGATGTTAAAAATTGAAATATGAAATTTCGAAGTATGACGGTATATCATCACTAGTAGATTACAAAATATCTGCAAAGACATCATTTTGAATCCAAAATGGCTGACTTCATAATCCATTTTCCAGACCGTTTGAACTAGAGATACGAAATTTGGCATAAAGGTGTATTAACAAGAGTAGTTTAGGAATAATTTACATTTTTGAAAAAGTTGTTAACTTGGATCAAAATGGCCGCACAAAAACTTTTTCCACACTATTCGAGCTATAGAAACGAAATCTGGTATGAAGGTGTACCATCACAAGTAGGTAACGGCAATGTAAGAAAACTTTTTAAAAATCGCTTTCTTTAATTCAACATAGCCGCCCAAATACCATTTTCCAAACCACTGAAGCTAGAGAAACGAAATTTGGTATGAAGGTGTACCATCACGAAAATGTTTCAATAAATGGATCAAACCACCGCTATGAGCGTGCAGCCCCCGAGGCGATATGGGAAAAGGTCTGCACAGCATGGGGCGCTGTCCCCAGAAAGTCTGATCACAATAAAGGGGGCGTAATCCTAAAAATTTGAAGTTGGGGCGCACACGGAATTCTGGGGCAGCACACCCAGCGAGGCGAACCTAGTATATACATACACGTATAAAAAGCTGTGAAATCCGAGCAAAACATCAGGTGATGTTCGAGCCTTAAGGTTGGTGGTGGTGGATTTTAGGGCCGCCAGCAGGAAGCAAATTTGCTGTATGATCACAAGTAGGTTACAATAAATATGGCAAAGCTTCCCTATGTTTCAATAAATATTTCATTCCCACGGGTGGTGGGTATGGGAAAAAATCTGCAACATGGAAGCACAGTGTCCTGGAGAGTGGTTACGATAAAGGGGCGTAAGTACCCAAAAACTTGAAGTTGGGGGCGCAGCCAGCTACGGGGGGCGAGGACCTAAACGAGGCCGAGAGAGCGAGTGTACATATTATACACCTACAAAAAGCTGTGAAATCCGAACAAAAACACCAGAGGTGCAAAAAGTGGAGCCAAGTTCTTTAGCCCTAAAAAGGTGTGAAATGGGAGACGGATGAGCCAAGTTCCTTGGTGACAGCATGTAACAGGAACAAAGGAACTTGGCGCGAAGTGGCAAGGTTCATGATCCTCAAGCTATAAGGGTGGTGGGGATCCTAAAACACACTACGTCCACCGCCACCAACCTTAAGGCTGTTGCCAGCTCGCGCCAAGTTCGTTTGTTCCTGTTACATGCTGTCACCAAGGAACTTGGCTCATCCGTCTCCCATTTCACACCTTTTTAGGGCTAAAGAACTTGGCTCCACTTTTTGCACCTCTGGTGTTTTTGTTCGGATACGGTATAACTTGCAGAGATGAAACCGGGTCGCTATTAGTGACCCTGGCTGACCCGAATATAAGTGACCCAGACCGAAACTTAACTCGATTGACCCGGTCTGAAACTTGACCCGAATAACCCGGTCCAAAACTTTGACTCGATTAACCCGGTCTTCAAACGAATTACTCGGGACCCGATCTTGGAACCAAAATCACCAGATTGACAACTCGGCGACGCGTTCATCGAATCTTGACCCAATCGACCCGGTGGTGGCGGTCTTGTTCCTGTGATATGATAAATCAATCAATATTATAATTTGTGACGTTCCTTGAGATGTATTCCTCACTAAATCAAAAGAGCGAAATTCCGTTCGATTTGAGAGGAAAGAGAAACAACTCTTTTAGAGTCAATTTTCATTGGAGAAAAAAACATGAGAAACTTCCCCTCTAAAAAGATGACCTCTATGGTAGTTCATTTCGATGGGATGGGAACGTAGACATATTTTTAGGCATGGATTTCCATCTACTCAAATAAAGTTTTCGTGTTTTGAACACGAAAACCACGCAATAAAATGTAAAAGGATGTAAAAGGGAGAATTTATTCATAAGAAGTAAGAAAGCAAAGGAATGGAAAATATAGCAAAAAAATTAAACTCGGGGAGATTTGAACCCGGTACTTTCCGGCCACCTATCCAACGCATAACCGTTCATCTAGCTATCCAACAGCGCGAAGGCGTCTTCGAAATTGTTTCTTTGTCTCGTTCAAGGATTTCTTATACATATCTTACTCCTGACGCCTTATGGTATAGTTTTCTCAGAGAAATGTTTTCAAGTTTTCTGTTGTCATTTTTAACTAAACGCAACGCTACAAATTTCACAATGTAGCTTCGTCGTTCGATAGCCTTCACGGTAAAAAATGGTGGAGAACAAACTTCACTGGTAGCTATGATGTATTGTGAATCACTTTAAAACGATTAGAAATAAACCTTTCTAAAAAGGTGAGAAATCGTTCATTCAAGTTTGAAAAATAATTACATCCAAATGCATTGGAATTCTATCTAGAAAGAGCACATTTTTCGCCCAAAGCGAGAGTGTCGTTGAAAACCACTCTATTCGATTGAAAAATCCGCTCTACAAAAGAGTGGCCTCTCTTTCCGCTCTAAAACAGTGGAAATTTCGCTATTTTGATTAAGTGTGTATATACAGGAAATTCATTTTTGAGAGTGCAGCAGTGTGTAGAAGGAGAACGGTCTACTCCACGTTTTGGAAGTGTGGCTTTTGTTTGATAATGGCAGTGTCGGAGGACCACATACGGTATATCATGTTGTATGAATTTTACCAGGGACATCCAGCCAGCGCAGCGGCACAAAACATCAATTCCGTATTTGGTCAGGGAACTGTGGATATGCAAAAGTGCCACAGGTGGTTCCAGAGGTTTCCGTCTGGGGACACCAGTCCCACTAATAAGCCACGAGAAGAGAGACCTGGCCAACAACGTACTGCTAGCAGCGGTGGAAGCAAATCCAATGCAAATTGTTGAGGAACTGGCCATCGAACTCCATGTCACTCATTCGACCATTATCGTCATCTGCAGGACCTTGGGTACGTATCGAAACTCGGAAAATGGGTACCCCATGCGTTAACGCCTCAACAGAAGCAGTAGCGAGTTGACATCTCCAGTTCCCTGCTCACCAGTCACAGTTGTGAGTCATTTCTGAACAGAATGGTGACAGGGGATGAAAAGTGGGTCCCATACCATAACATTATACGCAAACAACAGTGGATACCTAAAGGGGTGCGCAGGAACAGGGCCAAGACAGGATTTCCACCCCTGCAAAGTTATGTTGAGTTCTTGGTGGGATAGTTCATTTTGAGCTCTTGCCACATAACCAGACCATCAATGCAGATGTTTACTACCAGCACCTTGAACGCCTACGGACTGCATTCACGGAAAAACGTCCTGCTCTGGTTAATCGCAAGGGTGTGCTCATCCACGGTGATAACGCGCGCCCACACACGGCAAGGACATATACTAAGATCGAGAAATGTGGTTGGGAGAAACTCCTCCACCCTGCGTTTTTCACCAGCCTTGCACCAACAGACTACTAACCTTTTCGCAGCCTGAAAACTATCTTGGAAAACACTGCAAAATGAGGATGACGTGCGACGGACATTGACCCAGTTCTTTGCCTCCAAAACCGGTGACTTCTTTCAGCTGGGGATTCAACAACTGGTTGATAGGTGGCAGAGCGTTTTGGAGTCCGATGGAGACTATTTTCTTGACTAACGGTAGTGTTCCAGGTAAGTTATCATTATTTTCCTCATGGTGCAATAATACGAAATTACTTATGAGATAAGCTGATATTTAAATACCACGGGAATCAGTAATATGACGAGTGAAGCTCGTAGTTCCATACACTTATACAATACAATAATTATCTAACTCTATTTTTTACCATGGCTTGTGAAACTCACAAGTTCATCGCCCAGTAACAAACGTTCTGCATTGGATTCTATCCTGGTTAACATCAAGCCAGTTTTCGTCCCGAACAGCTACCTCTCGAAGATCTCTTCTAATATTGTCATCTCAACGACGTCTCAGTCTTCTCAACGGTCTCTTAGCTTTGCAACCACGATGGAATATGATCTTCGTTTCTTGCTTATTGCTGCGAATTCAATATATCCGGGTTTTTTAATTAACAAAAATGCCTGCTCTTTTTCGGAGTTTTATCCTGCATTTGATAATTTCCAGTTGGTGGCGACATGGACTTTTTAAAAAGGTTTTTTCCGCTTTAAGCTCTCTCTTCATAAGACGAAATGGATGCATTATGTAACTAAATTTGTTTACTTCTGGATCTGTGGAACCCAACAAACTTGAATCTGTAGGTCCGGATATTTTTGGTCAAGATTGCATCAATCCATGGATTCCAGATCCAAGTCTGAGTCTGGGTCAGATCCAGATATCCGAAATGTTCTATGACAGTATGGCAGTAAGGAAAGGAAATTTCTTAGAGCCTGTACAACCCATTTAAAGTCTGCAACTTTTGCTGAAATGGACTGGATCTGTTGAGAATAAGATACAGACAAGTATTACAAGAAGGTTCCTATTCGTTGAAAGGTAACTCCGTTGCCATAGAGACGGTTAAAGCGAGAACAAAGAGTGGCTAGTATCAGGACCGGTTCGATCGGTGTTCGAACTGTTCTGCCGAATAGGGCGGCAAACTTTTGGAGGCGCCATCCATTTCGGGCACAAGTGTATCAAAATGGATAAAATAGTATAGCGCAAGAATTTCGAGAACTATAATTTTATTTTTATTTGACTTTAATTTCACTTTGTTATTGCAAATTTTCGAAGCAAATATTTATTACAAAAAATTTCAAAATAGCAGGAGACGAGGAGAATCATTATGTCGGTATATTTCACTAAGTATGCTATTTTTTATGATAAAACAAAGTTAAATATGAATTAAATTAAATTACTATTTATGAGAGCGCTTCGAAAATTTGGAACAGATCACTGATTGATTTAGAGCCGGCTCTGCTAGTATTTCGTCCCACAAAATGATGAGAATAAAAAGTATTGCCAGTAAATTTCTAAATATGCCAGAGTGCAGCCCGGGGTATGCAGTTTCCAAAATTAATGTTCTGTGTGATTTATATAAACAGTGTCCGATTTGTACAATTTTCAGAGAGGGGAAAATTTATCTCAGAACGTAAAATACCGTATTTTATATCCGTTCATCTAACATTCTTGGGGGATATTTCGGAAAACAGAGCCAGGGAAGGTTTCTTGCAGAAAGGGGGAAGGTCCTAACCATCCCCCGCTACAAATTGAACATAGTCGCATTATATGCAGTGCCGAAAGTTTGTGATTTTGCTACTCACAAAAATTAAATATAGCAATTTGTTGATTTTGAATTTGAATTGGATTGAATTTATCTTCTCTCTTGTGATTGACAGGTTTGTTTTTTAATATACAGAGTAAGTGGGTCACATAAGCTAATGGTTGTGTGCGAGCCAGCATCTCAAGTCATTTTTTGTTTATTATTTACCTTGTTATCCTATACAAATTTGTTATTTTCATGATCAAATATAGTGCAATATTAAACCAGCACCTACTTACAAAATATATACACACTACGATACTATAATACTACAATGCTACAAGATCATTTGTAAATAACAATAAGTTTAATCTAAGATTGCTTCTACTTCTTCATTTGATAGAGTTTTTACCCATTTTGACATTAGTTTTTAAAACCTGTTTAAATTTTTCTGTTTTTATATATATTGACATATTATTGTAAATTTTTGACGTCATGCTACTAGAATGGCATTTTGCTATTTCTTTATTTGTTCTTGTGTATTCTAAATTTAGTTGTGTTTTACTTCTAGTTTCATGAATATGTTGTACTTTCTTCCAGTCATTTAAATTTCTTTTAAAATACTTTAGAACAGCTTTTATGTACAATTTAGGTAGATAAAGTATAGAGAATTCTTCATACGAATTTTCTACTCTTGTTTCATACGTTTTGTTTGCACATATTCTTAATATATTATTTTGTTGAACAATTAATGGTTTTAAATGCGTCTCGTTAGCCACACCCCAGCTTCTTATGCCATATTGGAGTAAGCTTTGTACCAGTGCATGATACACTATGCGTAGTGTCTTAATGTTCAATATATTTCTAAGTTGTACAAATTTATAAGATAGTTTCCGTAATAGTTTTATTACACGTTGAATGTGTAGATTCCATCTCAAGTGTTGATCAGTGATTATTCCTAAATATCTATTTTGTTTTTCTCGTACAAGACTCTTATAATTACAATTTTTGATCTTATCACATTTATGCAGTTTTATTTCCATATTGCTTACAGGTTGTCCAGTTATTGTTGGAGAAAATGTTATATATACTTTGTTTCGTCAGCGTTTAATACTAGTAAATTTACGTTTAGCCAATTGCTTAGTTTCTCAAACTCTATTTCAGTTGTATAAGTAAGTTTCATCTCACGTTGTACCACTAATCGTTAATGATGTGTCATCTGCAATTGACTGTATATGACCACCTAGTTTTAAGTTACATAGCTCATTTATATATAAAAAATAGCACAGGACCTAAAACTGTCCCTTGCGAAATTCCATATTTGATACACGAATAATGGCTTATGTTATTACCTATTTATATAGCTTGTTTTCTATCTATTAGGTAGCTTTTGAACCAGGATAATGCCAGACCTCGCACTCCACTGTGTTCCATTTTACTTAATAGTATATCATGAGATATGGTGTCGAAAGCTTTTGCTAGGTCAAGGAACACAGTTATTACTTTACGTATTTTGCAGACTTTTTATACTGATCATAATAGAACACCTGTTTTCATTCATACGTCGTAGGCAAACCACACACGATACATATTATACGTATGAGGAATCGGTATATACATGTCCATGTATAGCAAAAAAAGTAACCCTGTTCAACTCTGACAAGTACTATACAATGACAGCTGACCGCTAGGACGGTTTCAATTGAAAAGAGCAAATAATCCACAAGTTATAGCCGATAGCGGTTTTTAGAATATTAAATATATGGGAGTAAATGAGAGAGAGGCTTTAAACGCGTTTTAGGAGAAATCGCATTTCATGGATGTCCCCCTCCCCCGCTTTCTGTATATTCATCAAATAGGTTTTTCGATATCTCGAATACTTTTAGAGAGAATTGATTATAAATTCGAAATTTTGATAAAGTTTTAATCACGTTATCTGAAAACCTGTAAATGACCGGGAAATACAATGGATATAATGAACAGAATAAAAAAAGAAATTACAAACGTCCAGTTAGAGTGTTGGCTTCGTATTCGAGAGGCCCTGGGATCGATCTCAATGGGCAATCATCCTGACTGAGTGTTTCTTGCTGGATTCTTCCTCAATCTCATCATGCTGGGATCCTTCAAATAGGATCTGGCCGAGTGCTCCCAACACCGTCTATCTCAACTTGAGCTAAAGATGCCTAAAGCCAATAAATAACAATTCTCATTCAAGAAATGGCCAGTAGCACATATTAACATTAAAAGTTACTAATATTACTTTAGTTCTCAGTATTTAGAATTTTGCAACTACTGAAACTAAACAAGCGTTAGAAGATTAATTTTGTAACATCTCGCAATAATCGAGAAAATAAGGTACGCTTCTGGCACAGACTAACTTAATAAATTATCTTTTTCTGTTACCATAGTATGGGCAGTCAGATAACCTTAAATTACTAGGGACTGAGGAATTAATTCTTCCCTTTCCTTTTACGCTTTCAGTGTACAATTTCTGTCTTATTTTCACTAATCAAATGTGCAAAAAAAAGTGTTGGTGGAAGGAAGCAACTGCCCCCCTAATCTCCGCCCAAGTTATTGGTTGAGTTTTTCAATGATAGCACGCAAATTTAAATTATATTTTCGGTTCTTTTTTTTTACTTAAGCAATAGTACGGTAGTTGATATCGCTGTCGATTGTCAATCATATGCTGTGATCTTTCCATTTGAACCACATTATCTTTTCCCAGCTTTCGATGTTATTCATACGTACAGTTAATAAAAACTAATTTTACGGAGGAAATAAAAATCACCAACGTTTGATATGTTTCGAATTTACGCTGTAGTAGGCTACAAACAAAATCATTGCTCTGTATAGAGGCATGTGCACAAGGAAATAGTGCAATTTGAAATAAAAATGTCTGTATTTTCGTAAAAGGTATCTTTTGTTTTTAAATTATGTTTATAACCAGGGACACACAGACGGGTGAGTTCGCCCTCCGCCCCCCCGAAATTAAGTTTTTTTTGGGTAAAATTAGTATCATTTTTGGCAAAATTATCTGCACATTACGTACATTTCCCCACCCAGACAGAACCCGGACCCCATCTTGAAGGCGCTGGACCCTTCCCCCACGAAACCAACTTCTACGTACCTGCCTGTTTATAACAGTATAACACTTCAATAAAGTGTACAGACGTTGAATTGATATTGAAAAGGCTTTTTAACCGGAAATAGTTTTTACATAAGTACATTTTATTTAAAAAACCCGGAGATATTACATTTTAAGATTGGATCATTAATGCATATGGGTATCATCTATATTCTCTTTTTAAAAATGAAGGGTTAATCTCAGTGGTAGATTTGTGCAATTTTCAGATGGGGTGGGACGAATTTCTCAAACATGTAGAACACTATATTTGACGCCTTCATATCTCAGGCTGGGGGGCATGTTTCTACAAAAAGAACAATGGATGGTTTTCCCAGAGAACAAGGAAATCTCAACCATCCCACCCTACAAGTTGAACGCTTTTTTACAGCGCGATATATTTCATTGCAAATTGCGAAAGAACTTCCGGATTTTAGCAAAGATCAATAATAATACAACTTATATATATATATCTACGTTTTTCTTAAGAAAAGACTGAGAATTCACTATTTATGCATTATTTTTTTCTTCAAGTTCTGGCTTTTAAAACGACGTTTGTTATAAATATTATTAAAAATTGAGAAATTTCATTAAAAAATGTTCTAAAATGCAATGATTTTAAATATAATTTACAGCGCCAGGTTAGGCTGTCATCTGTATAAGTCATGCATATGTACCGTACAGTATTTAAATGTGTCTTCTCTAATACGAGCGAAAACGTTCTCTTTGATCCTATTTTTCAATTCGTGAGGAAAGTGTTCTTACGTATCTGAGTTCTTCCATTGTAGCGAACAAAAATGTTTCCTTTTTCTAATTCTACTGAAAAAGAAGGATTCGTTGTTCTTCCCGTTAATGATCATTAACCATTTTCGTTTTAATACTTCGAGATCGACTTTTCAGTAGCCACTAACGCATTTTATTTCCAGCAATTTTTCTCTCACTTAAACAGGTTCAATCTGCTACCATTTGTTCCGTACTGCAGCCATGCCAAACACATCATAAAAACAGCAACCCGTAACGAGCGCATTGTTTAGCAATATACAGTAGTTTCTCAAGGTTTTTTTCTCGTTGCTTAGAGCAAAAAGTACATATGATATATTTCCGCTAATGGGAAAAATAACATATGCATATCTAAGGAACATGTTTACTTCACACTGTCTCATGTATTGTTTTAGCTTGTAGGCGATTTTATTCTTGAAGCGTCGAGACCTAATTCCCCCTCCCCCTCTCACGTGGAAGCACTTGAACCAACATTTCGTGGCTACACATCTCCACGGTTCCTGCTGACGTCACGACGTGCGATCAGTGCCCCTCCACGCATTCCCTCCTCCCGCAGGACTCTTAGCTAGCCTCACCCTCCCGACCCCCGACCAGTCGCTCATCTGTACCTGGCATTCAAGTTCTCGTCACTTTCTCTCGGAGTATCCATAGCAACTGGAGATGTTATACTGATTTCCTGAAGCGATTATAGTTTTCTTATCATTACTAAAAGTTATGTTAGTTGATTGAATAGATCCAAGGAGGACACGTGACTTTGTTTATAGTAAACATCTTGTTTACGGAATCCTTGCTGTATACAAGGAAGCCCCGTAGTAGTATACAAGTAGAGACAAGGGCACGCCATTTTGGATCAGTTGTTAATTTTTGCGTGGACGCGTTAATTTTTTCGTTAAAATCACATTTTTTTATACGATCGTGGGAATAGCTAGTGTGTCAAGATGTGATGTTCTGGTGTTAAAAATGTTATTAATAGTGAAGAACTGGACACCTTGGAATTTCTTAAGTTACAAATCAACACCTCGTCGGTACTTTTGAAATCGATTTGTCAGGCAGGAGTTTACAAATTTGGAACGTCCTTGATTGACCCCCAGGTATGTCAACTTGTAATTAAAAACTATTGCATGTGGGGTATCGTTGGACCCGTCTCCTTACGTAGAGTGCAAATATGGTATTAGTTTGGGTAGATAGTGTAGGTAATGTGAGAACAATAGTATTTTTGTTTCTCAATTATCTCCTCGCAGACGGACATTCATACAATGATTTCGCAGTGGATTATGGGTGAGACAGATGAGTGAAGCGATTATTGTGCGAGATAACAAAATTGTGTGAAATAGAAATATCTTTTAAAGTTTACATAGTAGATAATTATGAATAGTACATCAAATAGCACAAGAAACTATTTAATACGTTGTATTTCAAAAGTGTACATATGCATGATTAATTACTTGTAACAAGTAAGAAACATGGTGGTAGCTGTGTGTTGAAGAAAAAAACAACACAACACAACTTGGATTAATTAAACTTTTATATTAATGCCAGACAAACTAGAACGTAAGTGTGACACTGTGAAAAATGTAGTTTTATTTATAGTACTTATGAAAATTTTTCCAATCAAAAATGTGTAAATTAATTGATTATCATAAATTGAAATGAATTCGAGTGACCCATAATCCAATATGCACGCAAAGAATTAATTGCCATAATGCTAGCATGTCGTAGCAATATCATGGAGGTCTGTAACAATGACTATTAAATAATTCAATTTTGTAATATTGTAAACATACTTAAAACGTTATAAGATAATGTTTAAAATACTGATACATTATTGGAAAACTCGTGAAAATATTTAGTCAGATGTATGAACACAGCCCTTTTTCCGATTTCCATTGATTTTTACGAACAACAGTTTTTCTTACAATTAATTTGTAGTATAGGGTAGGTATGTTGTGGTTCGTTTCGTGGCACCGGATTTACATGCTTAAATGGATGTTAGATATCAAATTAAGAACATAAATTTTCATATTGACTGCATGTAGGCATAAGTTAGGTTTCGGAAGTTTTCTGTTGTTTATATGAGTGTTTATTGGGATAAGAGAAAACATTTGTATTTACACTTGAAATAGAATATTAATTAAACGGTAAAAGGATTTTTTCCGAGATTTGCAGAAGATATAGTCCTTTATAGTTATGGAAGCAGCACGCAGATGACGGGTTTGCGTGCCCGTGTACATGTGAAGAAGGGAGCTTTGGGGTAGAAAAGTGACAGATAATCCTCACTTTGCTTCGTCTTCAAATTGATTGTTAGCGTCTTTTAAGAGAGTTTCGGTTTATGCTTCAGCGAAGTCTTGTTACTTACGTTGAAAAGTCTGCTATTCATAATTAAACACATGAAGTCAATGAACCTTCGACGATTTCAGCTGTGCATTAATTACTCATTCGGCATGAATGTTTCTGTTATCGATGTTCTAATAAAATAAGTAGGCCTACATTTATGCTATTGTGATGATTCTGGTAATTAAGGACTATCAGAAGGTTACCGGTATTAGTTTATTACGGTATCGAAAGCAGGTACCGGTATATTAACATCTCTATCAAACTCACGGGTGTAAGACATACCAAGGGATATTTCCTTGTCCGTATCTCTCTCGTTAGTCAAATAAACAGGAAGTTTAGCTATAATCCAAGCGGACACAATATAACTTACCCATCGTAATGGAAAAAGTGCCGAAATTTATACTCATATCAATTTGTTTTAATTAGTTATAGAATGAGGTTATTGTTTTCCAAAGTACCGTAGACCTACTGCTTTTTTTTTTCTTTTTTTTTGTGAGACTCCAAGGTTTGTTTTCCGGTATGAGACTCCATTCGCGCCCAGCGGCCGCCCATTTCACCCACAGTCAAAGGTGCCTAAAGCCCATAACTAAATATTCATGTATTATTTTTTGGTGCTTACGATTTGAAGGCTAATATAAACTTAGTTTTAGAGGTTGCAGCAATTTTTTGTCTGTGAAAGAATTTGGGAACTGGATTTGTTTACAGTGGTGGTAATGTACAGTCAATGGTAAGGTGACCAGGCTGCCGGGACTACCTTTTTTAAGCCTCTGTCCCGACTTTTTTTCATGTGTAAAACGGGACGCCAAAATGTCCCGTTTTTGACAATTGTATGAATTACAGTATCATGTTTGAATTCGTTTATGTCAATGTCACTGAAATGTCTTATTATCGGCACAGAATTACCGCAAGATACACCTTTGTCTCGGCAACTCAAACACCTCACTTTGGTGGATACTTTCGGGTCAGGTCTCATAATTATATTGATTATTTAGTCTCCACTGGGGCAGACATGAGAGAAATACTATTTCATTTATTTATTAGTTTTAAAAACATCAGTATTAATGATCTAACATTACAGTATATTAATTTGGTCCCGTTTTTTCGTTAGGGAAGTTAGATAAATGTACCGTTTTGCTGCTTCAAAAGTCTGGTCATCTAGTCAATGCCCTTTCGTTTTATTGTTATATAGTTTTTAGTGTGAATATAATTAACTTCCTATCGTTTCAGTAGTTTGCTTACAGTGTAAAATTCTTAGAGCTGTCAAAATTTATTTGACAGTACTCCGTAGCTATAGCAGTTGACTCAGTTTTCTTTATATATTATTACCACGCTAAATGTACTGTTGGACATACGGTTACAATAAGGTTAAGAATAATTAGGTTCATGTCCATACAAACTTTTTTTCTTTCGAAATTATGAGAAGTAGCACAGTATGACAATAACAACCCAGATATTCGAGTCAGAATCAAACTGAACTCTTCACTTGTTCTCCACCATATATATTGGTTATGCATGCACTTGTCAGTTTTGGTTTCTCACGTAGTGTAGTGGCGTAAAGGTCGCTGGTTGTGAATTGACATTGAGGTGTCGCGTAGACCCGACTGATACATGTTGTCGTGGCGGCTGAAATGTGTTTCTAGTTCCATTTCTTTTCATTTGGACTAGACTGCTGCCGGGATGCGGTAGAGGATTTTCCCAGTGTTTTCATTTGGAAGTTATAGAGGGATGTCATCTCTTAGATTTGAATCTAGTTGAGACCATCAATAGCTGTAGGTCTACTTTCTCAGCCAGCACATACCCTCATCAAAGTGTAGAGATTCGTTCATTTTGAGCGACTGTGCCGTTCAGCAGATAAGCTTTACTTTTAAGAAACACCGTATATTCTTATTCATAGGGAATGGAACGAACTAATACACTATGCATCAGTATTTAAAATAAATTACTCGCATATTGAATTTGTTGTGTCTGTGTTGATGTAGTGCTGCTTTCAAAGGATTTTGTGCAATTTTTAAGGTTTTCCAGCTACCATTTTCGTGAACCTAAGCGTACATTCATGTTTGTCGTACTGTAGCTACTATAACTCTGTGTTTAATGTACAGTTTGTTCGCTGTCTTCGTTAATCCTTTTGCTTGAAGCAGTGTTAATTATTCTAGGGTATTTGAATAAAATTCCCTAGTTCGTTGTTTTGGGTTAGTAATTATCGTTTAGAAGTTATTTGTCCTCCTTGTCGTCTTATCTCGTTCATACAAGCTTTCGGTACCACCAGTCAATATTGTCTATACCACACTCATTGTCTTGCAAATCACTGTTACAGACACTTCTAGAAACACCTTACTTACTCTATGGCTTACCGTATTGGCAAGTTCTTCGCCGCAGTAACAAATGCCTATCCTGAGCAAGATCACGCCAATTTTCATCACAAACACCTGTTACTTTGTAGTGCATCTATAACCTCCCCTGTGAAATTTACATCATCCGTTTATACGAACAGTTGATACAAGTCATTAATATTAACCCCTTCTATAAACACGTAGTGATAGCAATCCAAATGCGTTCTGTTAACGAAAAGTCATGTTTCATTATATTAGTTCGTTTAATACCCACTCTAGTTGATCAACGGCATACGGACACTGATGGCGTCACGTTGTGTTATGAAGAACACCTTTTAGCTACAAAACTCACAGACACAATGTCGAGCTAGCGAAGACAGGTTAGATCTATTTTTTCATTACAATGCACATTAATTTTAATACTTACTCAATGTGCTCGCACCCAGCGTGGAAGCAGCCAAATAGTCCTAAGTTCGTTTCACACTTTCATAACTCGAAACTTATTTTCTGTTTCAACTCTTCCACACACGTTGGAAATATTAAATTTCTCTTCTAAATTTTACATTTTTTTGCGGGCCATAAAGTACAATAAATCCAATACATATTTGTTGGTTGTGGGGTAGAGGTAATTCATTTAGTTACTGCTGTTCTTGGTATATTCACGACGTGTTCTCCAGTTAATAGAGTAGTGTTGTTCTTTATTCAAATGGGCGTATTTCGGCCCCAAGGTCTTTACACAATAAAAATTTATATCAAATAGAAACAAACGGTAACATGCAGTAGTACCAGTAGTTCATAGATGAAGGAGAAAGTAGGAAAAAATTGTTGATGATGATAAATGCTTGAGTAAATTAAGATTAATGGATGCAATTAAAGCAATGCTTCTATTAAGCAGAGACAAGTTGTGGAAGAGAGAATGACGTTACAATAGTCACCAGAGCAATCTGTTGATTTGATTATAAGGTGACAAGTTGTGTCCAAATGAATGAAATGAGTGTTCTCGCACTGCGTTCTTTTTTTCGAAGAACACATCCCTATAGTACAGTGCAGAAACAGATTAAGGAGCATACGTCATGTTATAACAAAATCGTTTTGTTCGTGTTGCGTTGTTAATGTTGCATTAGAGGTTTGTAAGCGAAATTGTCCTTTGAGTCATTGTGATTGATCTGTTCAGTTACAGTTTATGGAAAGTATAGTTCATTTAATTACTGTAAGATTCTTTCAGTTTACTTTCATAGTTCTAAGGTTGACACAGACTTTCAAGTGCTTACTATTCAGTTTTGTTACAAGTGCTAGTTAAGTTACTTGGATCACCTATCGCAATTTTAAACGGATATTCTATACTGTAATAGTTCCAAGACTCATGAGCAGCATTTAGGGTTCCGTTAGAATCGTTGTGCAATGTGGAAATATGTACGCGAATGGGAGTCTAGTAAATATAATTAAGGCTCAAGGCACGATAGTAAACTATTTTTTATTTCACGAAATAGAGTGTAACTATACCATCTCCTTCTTCAGAGTTGTAGAGTGCAGTCTGAGGAAGGAGGTGGCTTCCGACGCTTTGGTTTCTTTTTGTTATCAAAGGATAATCAGGCTTGTCAGAAAGCTATGTTTTTCTTTAATCAAAACTTCATGTGTACAACACAACACATTCTTAAGCGCAGAAAAATTGCTGACAAATGTAATATAGTCTGATATGTGGTCTGAAAATATCAGTTGGCATTTTAGCAGGGAAAATGTATCTATATCATGTGAAATAGTAATAATTTCGTTCAGAATTTTTTGTTTGTTTGTGGGGGTGACTTTGACACGCTCTTCGGAATAGGAAAATCAGCTCTTCCTTGAACATTGGGTAGGTTATTGGATGATTTGGCAAGTAATATAAAACATATTTACGAAAAGGGTTTCCTGCAACAGGCTTTTTTTTACCCACTTTCAAGAGAAAAGCTACTATACAAGGTTACTAGAGGGGAGCATACTGTACCGGTACAGGTACCAGAACCATTTCAGGTCACAAAAGCAATCGAGGTGATAGTACAACTACTTCAGAGCTCTCTTGAAAGTATTTTCAGAAGTTTTTCTGAGGTATGTTCAATAAGCAGCCAACTATAAAGAAAGACAGCATCGGGAAATAAAAAGCTGAAGAAAAAAAACCGGAAAATCAGTGTCAATTGAAAGTCCAGTCAAGGGGTACGAGTGATTTTAGTGTGGCGCCGTAGCGATATAGGCAGCGTGTAAGACGTGCCGGCAGTTTTTGTATTGGTACCGGTACCAGTAATATTAGACCATTAGAATGTCATGAATCTTACAAGTATGAAACATGTACTGCCTTTTTGTGTCTTCTTACTCTGTGCTTCAACTGGAATTCGAAGATACTTCGAGGGTGCTAGAATCTTCAATATACATATTGATAATTCAAAAAGTCTTGCTGTGCGTATACTAAGTATTTTTTATTAACTTCTGTAATTTCGAAACTGCGATTTTTGCACGAGGATCTAATCTAATTTAACACATTAACTTGTATTAGTTTAAACCACTGCAAACATTCCATTATAAATAGTTGTAGGTACCGTACTAATTCCATTTTTCATCTGAATCTTTATTCTTTCCTAATTGATATATTCTTTATGTAATATGTTCGTTTTACTTGGAAAAGCCTCCACTCAGAAGAGCAGTGTCGTTGGCTTGAAAACATTCCAAATGCTTTCAAGCTGACCACACGTAATTTACTGTTTTAAATAACTGTATATAGTTCAAAATACCAAATGTTTAATGAGTGTATAGTCATACTAGGAGGAAATATGTTTGCGTTATTGTTTTCCAGAATTCACATTTTGTTGCAGCAGAGGAATTGTGTAGTATTGGTCTTGTTCATTTCTTGTGATGTCGGTCCATGACACTCGTCGCTTTTTGTTGAATTGTACACTTTGTCCCTGGTGCGTTTGTCCAATGATTGATTCTTCACTTTTTCCTTGATTTAGGTTTTCAGGAGTGCAGAGGTGTTGAATTTTCCTGATTTGGGCGTCGTATGCACATTCGGTTTGGTACCAATTTTATTAAACACCACGCGTTTCGTACTTCAGTTTTTTTTTCAACCTTTCACTGGTTCTCTCCTTTGGTAGTTTTAGTGTTGTTTAGGTTTAAACACCTGATGAAGCTCAGTAAGAATGGGTTAATGTTGTAACGATTGATGGTTTTAGTATCGTGTCTTAAGATCTTGGGCTTTTATTATTATTTTTTTTCTCTCTCTATTTTGTTCTAGTAGTATATTTTTGGTCGGCTTTCCCTTTACTTATTTTCATAAGAATGATTTGGAGTTGGGAAATCACGATCAATGGCTACGTTGTGGTTGAGAGAGAACGATGAAATCCACCACGAGATGTTACATCATTTATATTTATTCAGTTTTGAAAATCTATCACTACGGTAACTAACAATAATCAGGATATATAAACACGCGAAAAGTTCTATGATTATTGTAATCACGTGTGCATTAACTAGCTTCACATAATTTGTCTTACTTTTCTTTTTCGGATTTACGCTACAGTTACTCTGTTGATAAGTCTCGCAAAAGAATCGTCACATTTTGTCAATGTCAGTCACTTGGTTCGTACTTTGCAGTCCTTGTTGTTCGAATCCTGAAAAAAATCATCTGTTACGATACGTATTCATATCAACCAGTTGAATTGGTCTCAAAGACACTAATCAGTTATGCTTATTACATGAGTTTCTAAAGATGAGTCTTGAGATGTCAGGATGACAGATCACTGTCTGGAAGAAAAAGTCGACAACAATTTTATTCTTTGTCTGGAAACAAGAAAGATTTATCTTGTTTCTACTTATACAAGTAGGGATGGACATGTCACTCATCTGTCAGACTAGCGTATTTTCGTCTCATGGACTGTTAAGGCTATCAGTACATTTGGCAACACGACTATTGTTGTCTTCGATTCCTTTTTTATTTTAAGTGACACTGAGTTTTTCGTCATTAGCGAATATCCTGTTCTTCTATAGGCCTATATGCATTGTCGTGACCTGAGAACAGAATAGGGTAGAACGTATATGATCATATCGTGCCTAATAAGTATAAAAATATTTTAAATGAAAGGAATCGAAGATCTGGTACTAGAAATATACCAGGTTTGAGGCACAAACTGAAAGCAGAAGTATGCGATGTACTAGCATTACCTAGACCGTCGAACTACAATTCTACTTCCTACATCGTTCCTGCCTTGAGACTGAACATACATGACAGGAGAACAAAGATTACATGAAGACTAATGTTCTCTGCTAGACGTACTTCATTCTCTGACTCGTTGTTGATGATCCAATCGTTTCACTTAGTTAACGCTTTTTATAGTACAGTGTAAGTATGTGATCGGTACTCTGATCAGCGCTGCCTTTGGGTCTGTGAACGTTGTAGTTACTGCTCATAGGAAACCCTCGTAAATTTAAATGTTTCGACTCAACGCCACGTTTCAGAACTCGCTTGGTAGCCGATATATATGTTTCGTCCTATGGTCCAGTATTAGTTAAAATAGTAAGTTTGATAGTGGTAGCAGACCAAACCTTGCTAGATCTATGCCGAATCTTCCTGACAGAAACTTTTTGTATTTTAGTTATTTTATTATTATTATTGTCTTAGAGAAAGAAAATCAACATGTAATAAGCTTTTGCACCACGGTGACTGTGTTTACAAGTTTTAGGCGTAAGCACCCTTTACCAGATCGCGGATTCGAATTTTGCCTGAGGCATGAATCTGTTGACTTTTAACTGCATTGCAGTATTATCATCGAGACGGGTTGTAATGTCCCAATTAACCGAATCCCGACGCAGTAAAATGGTTTTTAGCAGTTTGCAGATGCCACATTTGATTTATACTCTTAATTATGAACGAATTATTTGAAAAATCGTGCAATACTCAGTGAAAAAACAATACAATATAAAGCGGGAAGACGAAAGTAAGAAAATACAATATAGTAGTGTATAAATGTAATTTATTTTTAAATACAGTAGTGTAAGAGTGTACATTTTTGGATATTTTCATTTCTATCTATAGTATGTTACAATGAATTAAAATTATACATGTATAACACGTACTGTGTAACACTTAAGAGTTTAATTCTTTGTAAATACAGTAAAGTGTAAAGTATATGTAAATTACCGTGTCCGGTTTAACCGAATCACCCTTGGTCACATCCTGTTTGTTTAAACAAGACACTCGTGTAGTTTCTAAAATGGCACATACAAAATAAGGTTTATCAGGCATGAAATTCTGCTCTTAAGTTAATAGTTCTGGAAAAATCAGAGAATGGCTTAAGAATTAATGAAAATCTTGCTCAATTTTATATGGGTTTCGTGCTTTTATAAGCAGATTTTTTAAAATTTGCGTTGAGATGGAGCAGGTATTTTTTATGTAATAAGTGTCTGAGAAGACTGTCGACTCTGCAAATTTAAGTTTCCCACTCGTTAAGAAAAATGTTTTAAATGATTAAGGAAACCACGTCTTTGTGTTTACGTATTAATAATGTTCTGGAAGTGTGTGTATTTATTTACCTATGAGAGTCGGGGAAATCGTTGTCCCAATGAGGGGGAATCCTGATTGTGTTGTCTTTGCCATATGTTTTACTAACATCACTTCGGTTATTTCCAATTTACGGTGAAGACTGGGTGACGACAACGTTAAAAAGTATTCGTTTTCTCATTGGAAAAGTCTGCCACACCCCATATGGTACCTTCATATCCTTTTCATGAAAAGGGAAGGGCTGAGTTTTGGACTTTGAAAGCTAGGGAAAATTATATCTTGAATTTTGGTATGTTTCTTCGCATGCGCTGTATTGGTAAGTGTATTCTTTTTCATGGAAACTATCAAGCACGTAAAATAAAACAGCAATGTCAATATGTTATGGTATGTTTATATCATCAGCGACCAATCCGTAACGTCTCGATTTAGTGTGGTCATCTGATTTTGAGGGTTGCCATAGGATTGTTCCTTTTCAGTGGTGCCGTTTCTCCCCCCCCCCCCCCCCCCCGAGTTACGAAATATTAAGAGAAATACGTACCTGGAGAGCCTGGAAAAGTCAGGGAATTTAATTTTGCTCAGGGAGAACCTGGAAAAGTCGGGGAATTTGGTTGTTAATAGTACAAAAGATCAATAACATTATTTTTACTTCTGCTTTTGACCATGTAAAGCGTTGTGAGTATAATTTTCCTTTACGACTAAACTCCCTAGCATGAAGGACTCGAAGAACTTAAGGCGACCAACTGAACTTGGTTGTACCAGTCTTATTTTTTGTGAACTTCGTGACAATATTTATGTTACCCTCCTATCCTCTGAGTACCCTCAATCGCAAGTTGATTGTTATGAGTGAAAGAGGGGGAAGATTGGGTAGATAACAGAGGAACAGCTGATATCAAATGTGTCTTTTAATGCGCATTTTAACAAGTAGTCTGTTTATTTTATATGCAATGTAATTCATATTTTATATAGGTACATATTCAGTGTTACAGTATGTTTCAAGACTGTTTCGAATATTTTTAAGGTAACATATATATATATATATTAGTTTTGTTCCTTTTTTTTTTTTCATTTTTCAGTTTCGTTCATGTGTTTTCGAATAATTTAATGCCCTAAAAATACACAGAAAGGCAGAGGGTGGATGTTGTTGTGGGCCTTTCTGTTTTTTTTTTCTTTTTTTTTTTTAATTCAACTTTTAGCTAACAAAGATTTCCTAATCTTAGAATCTAAAATATACACTAGAAACTCAAGAAATTCAACCTTGAAAATGTGCTCTACAGACCTGAAAAAGTCAGGGAAAATAGAAAATCTCTGGTAACCCTGAATATTAATTGTAGTTGTACACTTTAACGAAATACAACTACTTTTGGGCGTGTACTTGATGGTATTTTCAGCGCAATTTAAATTGTGTGTGTATCTATATATTGAAAATGTAAATGCGGTGTGAAAAGATTAGAAACATGTTAAAAGAAATAAAAAGGTAATGTATGTTACTTCAGCTCGTTCTTTTAGCCTTTTTTTGCTCCTCATTTACCTAGATATATATTTTAAAATATAGTTATACACATACGAAAACACTTTCTACATGTAGTTGTGCTGGTGATTCCGCAGAGGTAGCTGTAACAACCAAATTAATATTTAAAGTACTTATTTGTGATAATACATTACTCTCCGTGCGATGTTATGTCTCTTTCTCCATTAAGAGAAGGTTAATTATTTCCTCTATTGTAGTGATACAGCATGATCTTTATAATAAATGTAGTTAATTCCTTTTTCCCGTAATTTATTAATTATTCAATGTTTCTTTTATAGGCTGACGAGGGTTTAACCTTCATTTTCCTTTCTGGACTAATCAGGCTGGTGTGGAAATGGAAAAAATGGATGTTGACGAGGACGCTGTGGTGGATCTCAGTGTGAAGTAAGCATATTCAGTTGTGGGAATTTAGAATTGCATGGTAAACATAGTGCATATTACCGAAATACATTAACGGTGTAGATCACCCCCGCCATCTTGGTATGACCTTTCCATTGATTTACACGGGAATTGTTTTACTACTCATTTTATGCCTCTCGGAAGTAGAATATTTAAGTTCTACTTTCACAGAATTTGTCTTGGTGATTATTTTGACTCTTGTATAGTTTTGGTTTGTGAAATTTCTTTATATATATAAGTATAATGTATTATTAATAGTTTGCTATATAAATCACAATATATTAACGGGAAATTATACTGTTCGTGTGTAAAATATTGCATTTCTATAAAATAGCATGAGTAAAAGAGAACATGACAATAAACTAGGCGAAAACAAAAGTTAAAAGTATGCTCCTGAAAGATATAAGACGAGTAAAACAATTTCCATGTAAATCAATGGAAAGTGCGTACCAAGATGGCGGGGGTGATCTACACCGTTAAAGCTAAATCTATGCAAATCAATTACAGAACTTGTGCAGGTTCTGGTTCGCTTATTTTGATATTTAACCGGGTAATATAAAAACTGAAACATATGTATGAAACGTTTCTCTTCAGTCAGTGTAAAAAACACCGAGGTATCTAGTATTCATTTCATAAAGATGGTGTTCACTCATGTCTTACCTCGTTGGAATTGTTAGATGTCTGTAGTTTGTGATGAGACAAACATACAAATCAGTGAAAAAATGCAAATATTAAAAAAAAAAAAAACAATAGTTATGGGACTGTATCTTAAGTGAGGTCACGTGAGAATATTTCCTGTGCACGATATGTGGGTGCTGTAGATACTGGCTGTAATTTTTTAATATCTCAATTCCCTACACTTAATATGTTAATACAGGGCTTTTTTTTTTTCTAAATATAAGTTTGCGGAAGACTACTATGTCGAGCAAATGGAAATTAACATTAAAGCAAGGGTTTAAAAAAAGCACTTCTAAAACATTTTTTAGAGAATTGTATTTCAGAGAACTTGATAAAATATGTATTTAGGGACCAACTAAGTCCTAAAAGTTTACCGGAACGCGTTCCAGCTGGAAACTAGTCCTGCTCAAACAAATTGTATAGTGCTGTAATTTCCTTTCTCAGTATAGAGAAACGCACAAAACACAGATCGGCGAAGAAGAATATAGCTTTACAGTATTTAGTTTAAAAGAAATAGCTTTACTCTAACATATGTACGATAAGCGGTAAGCCACATTACAATCTACCCATGTTAAAAACGTGCAGCAACGCTGTTCGGATTTTTGCTGGAAGACATTTTTTTTTCGTATGTTATGATCACTGGACACAGTGGTAGTGGATCCTATGTTACACGTTGTCTCTTTTGTCCTACCCAGCTAGGGTGAGTGTACCAGTAATGGACCACCTGCTATAAATGTGTTTAAAATAACCCTATGGAAGCAGTTTTATTATTGGTCAAACTTGGCTAAAAATAGAGCAAGGTTTGATATTTCACCCAGACAAGTTCTTTACTTTTAAGTCTAATGTAACTGAAGTACAGAGTTCCATGTATGTGTTGGGGACCGTACATGGTGTTGCTTCGTGTAATTTCGTTAAGCGTGTTGTTAAGAAAGGGAGTGTAATCTCAAAATATGTCAATAATTTGAATTTCATATTAAGTAATACAAATTCAACTTACTAATTATAAACAAAAAAATACGTTCATGTATAGAATATAGATCAAACTTATTAATATTCAGGCCACCACCGACTTCGGGAATAATACCTTTGATGCTCTTTTTTCCGTTACAAGTCTGAACAACAAAATTGCGAATAACGTGTTACGGGAAGTTCTTGGACAAATATATTTTTCTTCTCTTTAAAGTCTTCCACGTAAGTTGATGAAGGCTGGAAAGTTTCTTAATGTAAAAATGTAATATCATAACTGTCCTGTATATGTTTTTTATGATTTGGTGAATTTAAAATGAGTAATGAAAATTATTCATATTCTGAAAATTGACCATAGTAAGTGCTTAACTAATGATTTATCGAGAAGATACCTCAAGGCCTAAAGTTACGACGTGATAAATTAGTAAGATAACAAAACTTTTATTTCAGTTAAGCTAATTCATTTTATTTAAATTGGTGGACCATTACCAGGGCATAAGTGGCCCATTACTCTCTGGAAGAATATGTGGCCCACAACTGGTGAATTGCAATCTCATTTTTTTTATTTTAAAATTTACGTAATAGTAATAAATTCCTAACTTATATATCGCAGTGTTTATTTACATAAATGAAAGTGCAGGAAAATGTGGCTGAAAGTTAATTTTCTTTCTTACTTTATAAGTTACTTCAATAACATTGCCTGTGTAGCCTTAAGGCCCGTTACTGGTACACTTACCCTACAACGAATAAATACGCACCCAGTGATATGGCATCGTTGCCACTTTCTGTAAACTACAATAGAAAAAAGGGTGAAAAATAGTTATCTTTACCATGTCAAATTCGTCTTGTAGCTTTGAAAGCAGTACTTCAGGATTTTTCCACTATTTTTTTTTCAGATTGATAAAACACTGCGGCAATTCAGAGAGTACATTATATCATATTGAGTGTGGAAATGTAATATTTTTACAAATTACAGCGTGTAGATGCACGTGCACAGATTTTTTTATGTGTTCTTATTTCGGAGATTTGCCCCCGTAATCATTACGTTGAAAAATAAAACCTAAAAAAAAAAAAAAAAAAAAAAAAGCTATCAACGCTTTTCCACTGATTTGTGTGTTTTTCTCACCACTCATTACAAGGAAATTTTCTTTTGTAAAGTGTAAAGAAAGCAACGTTCTAATAATTCTAACGAGTTACGACATCCCAGTATGTTTTGGGTAAACGCCATAACAGAACGGCGAAGTGAGGGGCCTATTTTGATAAAATGATAGGCAGAAAACTCAATAATGGGCGTTTCGCAACGTGCAGAATCAAGAAATGCACGGCAGTGGGTTGTGTAATCACTGCGTTACTTTGTGGGAAACGGAACCTTCACGACTGGGAATCATTGGGTTGCATTATGTACAGTTCCCTCTTTTATTATTAATCAAGATAGTAAAATTCCTTGTTGTCATCATTAGGTAAGATGTTCAAGTATTTGCCTTGCGTTAGTGAAACTTGTTTCTTAGCACGTCGGAATATACTGGAAGTGTATAAAAATCCAATGCACTGTTCAGTTCGCTGTTGATTGGTTCTTTTCACGTGGCAACTAGCCCGTTATTGTCTTGACTTACGGCCGAATAACTTTATTATTTATGGACTTCTAAATACTGTTGTGAAGGAACGAGTGTTTCTGACTTTTCGGAGGCTCATTCCTCTTCATGGAAATTTCATATGTGATTAGAGCATAGAGATGAGGTTGTTTCTAGATGTATGTATTGTGCCTATCGATAGCGTACGTGATTAAAGCCGTGTGTAGCATTATGTGTCAAGTATGGTGATAGCATGTTTAGCATGAAGGATGCATGTCGTTCGTAGCGATAGCTTGCGCGAATGCCGTATATACCGCTTGTGTAACTTACGTATCGATTGTAGCGATAGTCTACATGACTGGAACTATGTGCATCGTATACAACCGTGTAAGGCAATTAAAGCCGTATGTTGCTCTGTGTCAAGTCTGTTGATAGCGTGGTTGAATCCGGATTGAAAGAGATGTATATATAGATAACGTGCTTGATTTAAACCCTGTGTCGTATAGAGCCGTATGTAACTATGTGTGTGTCGAGTTTACCGATATCGTGCAGGATTAAAACCATGTAAGTTTCGAGTATAGTGATCCAAATAGATTGATTTAATTGTGCTTAGTTAAAGACCCAATGAGACATGTGTGTAACGAAAACGTACGGGATTGAAAACCCTCTGTATCGTATACAGTCGAATGTAATGATAGCGTACTTGGTTCATGACCCAAAGAGAGATGTCGTGTCCGATAGGGCGGTGTTTTTCAACCTTTTTATAATCACGGACCGGCAAAGTATAGGAAAAGTCTTTCACTAACCGGGGAGATGCCACTAAGTTAGTTAGAGGTTTATTTGACGTTCAAAAGATGCCAGCTTATTTTGTAGTTGTTTTGGAAGGGAAATGTAAACTTTAATCTCAGTTTTGGACTGTCGAAATCAACAAAATGAGTGTTAAGTAATTGAATATTTGGCGAGGACCGGTGCAGCAGTTTCGTGGACCGACAGTTAAATAGGCCACTGTGATTGGCCACTTTAACGTATCGTATCGTACACAGTCGTGTGTGTGTCATCTATAGCAAGAGCGTGCGTGCTTGTATCTCCAGAAACATGTAATATGAGTGCGTATTTTTTGGCAACACAGCAGTTATGGAAATAAAGCTGACAGACTAAAGGATAGTAGTGGATCGGAATAAGGTTATGGACACCCCATGTACATAGGCATTCAGGTGTCTATCTGCACCGATCGAAGTTCTTTACATGACAAGAACTATTTTTAGATCGGTTCATTCTGTTATCTTCTAGTCGGGCATGGCTGTGCCAACTCCACTTCGGTGGTTGCATTGCTGCCAAATAATGCGCAGGTTATATCTGATCTATAATCACGCACGCTTCACTTTTCACGACACTTATAGCTAGCTACACACGGCTTATTCATGTACTCTGTCGATATGTACAACACATGCATCTAGAATCAACTTCACCTTCTGCTATAGGTTTAATTAGTGTTGTTTGTCAAAGTTATTTCAAATGTAGATGTGGCTGTACTGTGACAGTGTTCGTAGTTGCGTTATACGTTTTGAGAGCGGTGTGTTTAAATGTGTTATCATTAGTAGTTTGGTTTTTGCTTTGTATCGAATCAATAATTCCTTAGGTACGTACTTCAAAACGGATGTCCGAGTGTACGGATGCGTGGAAATGCATCTTTGCGTTTTCAATGTGTACGTTATATGATTGCCTTCGAGTGCAGAGAAAAAAATTGTAATTTCAAAACATAAACTATTATGTGTGTTCGAAAACGTCACTTGGTTTGCTATGCAATAAATGGAAACTTTTCTTAATTTTCAAAACGTCTATCAATCCGATGTCTTAATTTACAGTTCAATGGTATGATAATTTCGTAATAGTTATGAGACTACTTTTTATATACTATATTGCTTTCGATGATTTAAGTCAATACATAGTAGCAAATTAAATATAGTACCTTTGTGCTCTTAATCACACCTCAGGTTTCCTTGTATATGGTTATGACTTAAAGAAATATCAGAACCAGATTTAAGAAAAGCATTAGTGTTTCCAAAACAACTAATCCGATGTCTGGTGTATCTAAACCTTTTTCACAGCATAAATAACTTTTTTTTTATTCAATATTCATGGGTAACAGTCGTACATTGGCAGTACAGTCCAAGGGACATGCTTCACCATTTTAAAAAATCATCTCTAAATATAGATGCGAGCAATTCAAATAAACCGTGGTTTCCTTTCTTTGATACTTTGAAACACGGAAACTTACAAGTATTCAAATTTACACCACGACCGTAACTTACTTAAAATGAAAACCCATCCTCGAGGAAGTTCAGGCGCGCTCCCCTTGCCAATTATCTGTGAAAACATAATCACAGATAGACGTTTCAAATTGACCTCTCCTCAACACGGATTTTTGCCTAATAGTTCATGTCTCAAATCTCAGTACCCTGTCACATTCCTTCAAATGCATTTCAAATAACACACAATTAAATGTAATATATTTTGACCTATCCAAGATATTTGGTTCCATCTCACACACTCATCTGCTGTACAAACTATCGAATAGACACAATATTTATTTTTGGATCGTGTCTTTTATTACAAGCCAGTTATCTACAGAACCGCTTTGAGAAAGTGGTGCTATCTGGAGTGTCATCTGTTCCTCACCTTGTGGTGTCTGGAGTGCCATGTGCAGTGCGCTCGAGCCGTTCCTTTTTGTATTATAGATAGATTATCTTGCTAGTGACTTCAGTGGAATGCAGCCGATTGTAAATTATTGAGAGAAATAGTTGAACCACTTGTCGCTACATTGCTTCAACGTGATATTAATTGCTTCAGTACATCGTGTAAGGACTGATGCTTAAAAAATAACCCCAGAAATGCAGCCCACTCGCGATTTCTTTAAAGAGAACTCAAATTTCTTCTGTCTACACTATAAACGAAACATATTAAGAAACTGAAGATTCAGAAAAATTTTGGGTTATCATTGATAGTAAGTTCACCTTCTGTGATTATATTACTTCTGTCACCTAATAATCTATACGTCTGTTCGGCCTTCTGTACCGGCTTAAGAAAATACGCAATCTATCCTCTCTACTCACCTTCTACAAAGCAATTTTTTCCTAAATAAAAGTATTGCTTCCCGATCTGGTCGATGGCCACTCCAACACATCTCCCTAGATTGAACTCTGTACTTAACTTTTTCTAGCTAGTGTACGTTATAGAATACCAGCCACTCGCAGCATGAGCAAACAGGATCTTTTAAATACCCTAAACCTCCACGTACGGGAAATCCGAAGAATAGCTGATCTCGAATTCTTGCATAAATTTGCTCATGGAAAGTTCAGATCTGAATCTCTTTTTCCTGATCTTCATTTTTGCATTCCTACTAGACCCATTCGATGTAATCACCTATTATTTTATATAGATCAGCCCAAGCTTTCTATTATCCAGCGCTCACTGGATAATAGGTTAGGTTACCCAAGTTCTACAATGATCTTCCGATGAACATTGCTCTGTTTGGCACGGAAACTTCATTTTATTCATCCGTGAGACGCTTTCTATGTTCCCGGTATCTTATCTCAACATGAGATTTTTTTTCTTGTTAACATGAAATATTTAATCTTATATCGCAGTGTTTGTGACTTACTTTTGTAGAGAATAATTCAAATAAAAACATAATTGTTGTCCTTTGAGTTTGTATCACAGAGAAAAATGCAAATTTCATTTGTAAAACTATTTTTGACATCGTTAATGATCTGCTTATTGAGCTATAAAGTATTTTCAAATAGACATTTGTCACTCACTTTTAGTTGGTAAGTTTCTTTCATAAGATGTTATTAACAAAAGCTTTCCACATCATGCTCGAAGTTAGCGGACGCCATTTGCGCCTAATTTTTCTCCGTCAGTCGCCAACTTCTTTATTTCTTAACTTCCCCTGGTCGCTGATATCTGTGCCGTGACAAAACACCGTCGATGAGTTTCTCCGAGCACCAGAGAAAGGAAGATGAAGGAAATACTTCTGTATATCTGTACCTGTAAGCTAGAGGCGCGTAAGTCACAAATCTTTGTTTTCCAGAAAACAAAAACTTCTTACGTTCAAGTACAAATTAAATGGACTTACTTCATAATAGACTTATTTATTTACATTATCAACATGTTTACAGCAAGAATCGAGCTACCATTATTGGAGGCTTTCCGAAAGTTTTACAAAACTGCATTTATCACGTTTTAGCCAAAATTGGACTTACGCGCTTCTAGCTCTCAGGTACAGATATATGACCCAGTGAACATGTCTTGGGAAGATAAGGGGACATTAATAGATTATTGAGTTCAGAAGTTGAAGGAAATTATTTCCCCTCTTCCACCTGCGTTGTCAGGGATCAACTGCTTGCAAGACTGTGACCAGGCAGTGCAAGATTACCTGCAGTATAAATTACATGTTTCCACCTTGAAGACATACTCAGAAATAGGGATCACTTTTAATGATCTGAAGAAGCGCATTGCCGTAAATGAGGAATCTTGCATTTCTTGCACTGCCAGTAGATACTGCATCATGTGAACGAGGCAAGTAAAATTGCTAGACAGCATCACGAAACAGGCTGTGTGTAGATTCATTACGGAATGTATTGACAGTCAAGTGTAATGGACCAAATCTAGATAGATTTGACCCTAAAGTAGGTACCGAGTTGTGGTGCAGTGATGTGGCTGAAACGGGATAAGAAGTGGCCAACTTTTAAAGATCAGGTGTGCAGCACATTAAGGGACTTATTGAACTGCAACCGTTTTCAATTGTATTACAATTTTATATCAAGATCTGCATGCTTCAAGCAATTGTATGAAAGTATAATTTAATCACCTGCCATTCTGTGTAAAGTAAAGAAGTCATAGTTGTGGGAATTCTCTTACTGAATTTTCTCAGAAAGAATTATTATTATTATTATTATTATTATTTTAAAGGTTTAGGTACATAAATGCAGAAAATATTGCACCATTAAATAATACTTACATGTAAAGCATATATTACTTTTTTATGAATGAATTTAAGCATTTTCCATTGCCTAAACTAACTTTTTTGGAAAGGTTGCTTACGCTCTGCCGAAGACTATAATGCTACAATTCCGATTACAATGCTGAAACTGTGCCTTCTATTTAGTGTATGATATGATCTCGAATTCGGCCTGAACCAAAGTTGCCTAAAGGCTTACAAATTAAATCCAAAATGATCTCGAGTTGTACCTTCAATACATGTTTTGACGTTTACCTGTATATTGCCTCTCATTGCTCTATACACAGTAAAGTCGCATTTCTTGCTAGATGATTTTTGCTCTGAAATCTGAGAACAGACTCTCGGTAATTTTGTGTGCATTCCTATATTTTCAATGTCAGTTGTAATTTGTAATACGTAAGGGTAGTTCTAGACTTAATGTGTGCCATGTTCATTAAGGTGTTGAAAGTTTCTCTGGTTATGAGAGAGGGAAGAAAAAGACTTATTTTTAATGATATTTTACTTTCACAGTGGACAAACACAAGATCAAGGAAATTTTAAAGTAAATTATCATCTTCGACTGCTAAGTAAAATGTGGTATTTGTATCGATGTTAAAGCATTTCGAACACTCTTTGCCGACACAATTTGCATTTTTTTGAATGGTAGTTCAGGTTTGTTGCTGACTAAAAGTAAGCACTGCCTATTCATATTTTACTACCTAATTTTAATGCTAAATATTCATAAGAATTTTGATTAAAGAAAACTGTGGTAAACTTTATTTTATATGGTCCATTCTAGTAACTTTTGGCTTCGGCCCATTACAGTTATATTGTGAAGGCACTGCTAGTTAAAATATACAAACACGCGTGTGCCTGGCCGGATTCGAACCTGCGTCCTTCGAGTCGTTGGCTAACTACTCAGACCACACGGCTGCCTGGTCGGTTCAGAAGTTTTGTGAGAACCAACTTACCCAAAGCAGATTTTGCTTGTAAAGGTTATCAGCATTTACTATTCTGTTATTGTATTCTGTAATCAACAGAAAATACACAAACTACTTAGTTCACGGAAAAGCTATTATGATCTAAGAAAACAGTAGCATTTATCACAATGAAAAATACATCAACAACGAAACTGATCTTTTTTTTTTAAAAACCGGTGGGTGCTCTTTTAATTTGCAGAGAGAAAGAAAAAAGATAGATTTGAAAGGTTTGGTGGGTTTTAGCAATTGCCTTCATCTTGTGATTTAGGTATAGCTAAGTAAACTTGGATTAGGGTATAAAATAACGCAAGATGTATCACACTTCCCTTACTTTATTTACTCAAATCTTACGCTGCTCCCTTTCTTTCTTTTTTCCGAAATCAGGACGCACATTTGAATCTGGCATACTTGATTCTGATTCAGACCCAACAATTCTACTTCTATCCCCGTACTCTGCGTAGTCCTCCTTTCTTTACCGCCCTTCTTTACATTGCGTTTAGTCATTCCTATGTATGTTCTATCATATTCACATGTGATTCCATAAACACCAGAGGATTGCATGCTTTATATGAGTATATTAATTTATAACAATAAAATATTTCTCGATAGTTTTAGTGGACTGGTATTATATGAGATTGTAAACACGCTTGAGGGTTTGTGTGTATTTAGAGGGTGGCTTGACAAATGTATATCCTTTTTTTCGCCTGGAGTTCATCTTTTCCTGTGCTGTAAAAATTTGAACTTAATTCTGCAAATCCTGTAAAATTTTCTTACTGCAACTGTTCTTGGTGTATGTGAGAATGATATATTTCATTTCTTTATTCAACTATATACCCTCTAAAGATATCAAAGTCGTTTACCAGTTACAAAGGTTACTATGAAGACAACATGGAATCATCTGGTGTTTCTGAAATTACGTGTCATTGTGGTAAAATGTGCATAGCAGTGACTAAACACATACTAAAGACCATGTCAAGGAATATTCTTGGGAAACTAAGTCTTTTGATCCAGTCCGGCTCTTAAATGAGACGAAACATTCCATCTCACATCTTATACGAAGTTGGACTCACAGACCCGAAAAAGAAACGTGTTTCATCATAGTAACTTGGAAGCCGTCCCTCAACGCTGATGAAAGGTAACCTAAATAAAACCGGTTTCCTTTCTTCTTTAAGTAACCGTCCGAAAATAGCTGTTTCATGAAGATAAAGTTTATTTTTATTACATAAATCTTTATTTAAAAACTCATATACACACATTATTTAATTAAATATACATTTTTACAATTTTTCTGAGTAATATTTTCATTGCACATCACATTCATATAGGTTATTATTGTTTATTAGAATTTCCTTAGAATTAGTAAATTTATATACACATAGTTTAAATACTTGGAAACATACGTAACAACCAAAAATGACGTCACAGAAGAAGTAAAAAGTCGCTTAGTATCGAGGAACGCACGTTTCTATTAGTCCAAAACATCGCGATTAATATCAAGGAAATTGAAAATATACAGAGCGATTATTCTGCCGGTAATACTTTACGGTTGCGAAAGTTGGAGTACGGCCCTAGCAGATGAACATAAATTACGTGTATTTGAAAATAAGGTTTTGAGAAAGATGTACGGGACGAGATGACTGGAGATTGGAGGAGACTGCATAATGAAGAACTCCACGGACTGTACGATTCAGCAGATGTTGTAAAAATAATGAAATCGCGACGACTAAGGTGGGCAGGCCATGTAGCTCGGATGGGGGAAAACGAAGATTATATTCTATCCTGGTTGGAAGACCGAGACGTCGTTGGGAGGATAATATTAGAAGAGATCTAGAAGTAGGCGTTCGTGATGAAAAGAGGCTTGATATTGCCCAGGATAGAATCCAGTGGCGAACGTTTGTTACTGCGGCGATGAACTTGCGAGTTCCATAAGCCATATAGTTAGTTAATATACACACAGTTTTAAACCAGGTGTTTTTTTAAAACCAATTGGTTTAAACCATAAATAAATAAAAGCAAAAATGCCACAAATAGTTTGAACTTCATGGTGACGATTCCACATATTAAACCATCTGCGTTAATTTTATATTATTTTCGTCTTGTAATCAAGAGGTTCCGGGTTCGATTCTCGATGGGGCCACAGAATTTCTCTAATAAAATGTATGCCGAGTAGTGGTTCAGATGTCACTGTAAGTAGTAGGTTTTGTCCTTCATAACCTTGGTGTTGCATAAGGACGTTAAGCCTAACAAACAAAATTAAATCAAATTGTATCTTTCTGTTTTCCTGAATGCTTGTTGTTTCATAGAGAAGCCAATTAACTTTGCTTAAATATATTGATAGAAATTGGCAAAATTCAGTGACGTACATTATTATGCAATTGCAGTCAAAGCAAATATTATAAATATTCTTCTGTGTAAATAATATTTAGTATTGAAAAATACACCGAAATTCCGTACAAGATTTTTTTTCCTCAAAAACC
>JAGDQP010020543.1:12755-33124 GCA_022664845.1 Lepisma saccharinum | reverse complement strand
GGGAACAAATATACAATTAGGTGTACGCTGCTTTTAAGGAAAGTCCACCTAACACTTATTATCATTCTCCAATGGTCATCTCGGCATTTAGAGGATATAGGTTTTAGGAACTATATCAACTATGACATGAAACTTGTCTGGTTGTGAGTTTCAAATTATTATCGGCAGTAAAAGCAAGCAAGTGGCACCAAAGACGCAGTTTTAAGGTAACCACAGTGACAGCTAACGCCGTCTATGCACAAATTCCGGTTTCATATTTAAACACCTGGTATATTGCGAAATTGGTATACGTAACATTAAAGTCTTGCTATTTCTAAATTATTCAATATTTACATTGAATGAATAACAATTACATTAAAAGTAATAATATAAAAAGTCATTTTAGCTGAAATTTTCTACCAGATAGGCGTATAGAAATAAACATACGTACATTATGTGACAAAAAAATTTACTTGTTCCTAACTTTTGATCAAGGAAATCATCAAATACAAACAAAAGCTCCAGATGAACTAATCTTTTTAAAATACTACTCTTGACTTATTAAAGAACCGATTCCCATGTTGATAAGTATGGACTACAGCTGCACCATACATTAAAACAAAATGAAAATAATTAAGTGTGTTCCCGGTAGACGCCTCATTCAGACAACAGTTTTGTGAATCTTATAAAATGAGCACATTGGTATTTCAAATAAAATATGTTCTCATATTAAAATTTCATTCCAACAATCAAGCAAAGCATAATATTATAAGTAAAACTTCAACTTTACTGTATCTAAGGCATATTATAAACACACTTATATCCCCTGCCAAGCAGCCGTGGTTCAGTGGTAGAGGGTTGACTTAGCATTTGGTAAGTCCTGAGATCGGTTCCATTAGCCGACCATCCTCACAAGTTTCCCCAGGTTTTTTCCTTAGCCACACCAGGGAAAGGCTGGAATGGTACCTACAAAACAGGATCTGGCTATCTATCTTCGAACATCCCCTCCCCTGCCCTATACCGTCCTTATTCTCAGATGCCTAATGACCTTAAAATAAATTCAAAAGTAAAAACAAAAAAAGTGCTAGGAAGCATTATACAATCGTTCTAGGGCGATTCGAAAAACAAATCTTTTTTCAGAACGCTCTAGCGCGGAAAAGTTGCCCATGACGCTAAGAAGAAAAAAGAAAAAAAAAAGAAAATTGATCTTCCGTTCACCAATTGTCTGCAAATTTTATGAAATTATTCCAACTTATATTTTCGTCTGTTTTTAAAAATTATTAAATTTTCTTTGATCGAGATGCTATAGATTTGTGTGTAAATTACATGAACGACATCAACTAAAAAGTATCAATGTAATTTTTATATCATTGTTTACTGGTACTACCAAAAAATTCACTTTCCATCAATAAGATGTGAATTATCATTATCTTTTTTCAAGATAATCAATTGTTATTATGCATTGTTTATATAAATGTACAAAGAATAAATTTTCTTTATGTGTAAATTACAAACTAAAATTCGACTACTTATCTACTCTGATGTTCTTATTCTACAAAATCCACCCACTGAAACCCTTCCAGACCAACCAAGCATATACGATGTTTTACAGATCATAACAACAGTTCTTTACAGCTATTTACAAGATAAGACCTTCTGTTCTTACTCTTTCAACATACCAATAGTACTCATAATTTTAAATTTTGATTTATAAGAGAAATTAGGCATTGCTGGGCCGCGGTGGCTTAGTGGTACAGCGCTCACCTCTGGTTCGATCCCGGTTCGTGGCATGTGGGGTTTACCTAATTTTCTGCTCATATTACAGAAAATAATTGATGATAGTACTCTTGCGGTTGTACGATATGTCAAATTGGTGACAGAAGCTACATGCCAAGTCTGTGGAGCTCACTTCAGATATGAATAACTCAAAAGCTCTCTACTGTCAACATCAGTAACGCCTAACTTTGAATTTGAATTTATTTTAGTGCCTCTAGACAACATTGGCTCACGCCGAACGGATGATAATGGGACAATTGATGGAATGACGAAAGTGAGAGGAAACAGGATGTGAAACCAAGAAATCCCAAGGGCACAGTGTTCGACCACCACAAACCCAACTTGCCACGAGGCAGGATCGAACCGAGAACCCCACGCACCAGAGCTGAGCGTTCTACCACTGAGCCACCGCAGCCCAGCAATGCCTAACCTCTCGAAATTATAAAAATTTAAAGTTACGAGTACTATCGGTATCTTGAAAGCGTAAGAACAGAAGGTCTTATCTTGTAAATAGCTGTAAAGAACTGCTATTAAGATATGTAAAACATCATATATGCCTGTTTGGTTTAGAAGGGGTTGATTGGATGGATCTCGAAGAATACATAAGAGTAGATAATTAGTGTAATTTCAGTAAAGAAATTTTTTTAGATTCTAAATTTAAAAAAAAAAAACATTGAATAATACCAATTGATTAGCTTGAAAAAATATAATGATAATTCATATTTTATTGGGAAAAAGTGAATCTTTGACAATAAAGCATGATCGGTGAACAATGACATAAAAATGCTGTTGATACTTTTAGTTCATGTCGTTCATGAAATTTACAACCGAAACTATAGCACTTCGATCAAAGAAAGTTTAATAATTAAAAAAAAAAAAAAATAGACGAAAAAGATAAACTTGGAATATTTTGATAAATTACACAGACGATGGGCCATCCGATGATTTTATCCGATTTTAATGTTCTTTTTCCCCTTTTTCTTCTTACAATGGAAGGGGCACTCAGTTCACCCCGAAACTCTACTTCAAATTTCGTACACAGGTAGGCGAGCCACAAAGAGATTACCATACAAAATATTAGCTGCCACAATAAGTGCAAGGCCTTTGAATAAAAGGGTAATGTTTGGACGCGGTCTCTTATACAGTGCTTGTCAAAATTCCAGAACTGCTAAATATCTTGGTTAGAATGCGTTTTTTGAAAACTTGAAAGCGAGAAAAGTTACAAAGAATCAACAGAGATATCGGATGAGCTAGCCCACCTAAATGTGTGGAGCTCTGGTTGGGTCCCATGGGTCCCAACTTTGATTTTTTAAATTAGAATCCCCATAGTTTATTGCAGATTCTGTATCTACGAAAAAAAAAACAAAATCAGAATATGTCCTGATACAAACTGTAGTATATGGGTCAAAGGGCCCTACAGAGCAGGAAATCAAATTAATGGCGTAAAGTATTAAAGGTTCTGTAACAGCTTAATATCTCGGTTGGAATGCATTTTGGTAATATGAAAGAGAGACAAGTTTCAGAAAATCAACAGATCTATCGGATGGGAGTAGAGTGGGTATACTTGGCGATGTTTTGGCAGTAATCAGAATTTAATCTGGATCATAAAGGACTACGGGCCACATTATAAAACTCTGAAGACCGTACTTGAGCTAAGATACATAACATGGCATAATAGGCTATACCTTATACTCAGGATCATATTTTCCAGCCGCCGTGTCGCATTTGCTATGGTTGCCAATGCCCATACTACTACAGCTATCCTACATTTCAAAAAAGGCTACGGACACTTTTTCAACCCCTACTTAACATAGTGCAAATTACAGATTCTACACTCCAGCCCCTATTTAACATAGCAAAGATTACACCCCACATAGTACACCAGGGTACGAAGCTCTTTTTTCTGCTTAACATAGCACAAACTACAGAGGTTACGGTCCAATCCCTATTTAACATAGCAGAAATTACACAGAATTTAACATAACATAGTACACAAGTGCACAATAGCAGAGATTCCATAAAAGGGTACGTCGCTTTTTTTTGAACCACTACAGATGCTACGGCCCAAATCCTAGCAGAGATTACAAACAGCACATCACAAATTTCCGCCTACACTCAGTGATGACAATAGTTTCTATACTTAACACCAGTGCACGATAGCAGAGATTCCATGAAAGGGTACGTAGCTGTTTTTGCAACCCTAAAAAGACACTACTTAACATAGCACAACTCCTAGTAGAGATTCCAACACAGGACATAGCAGCGGAATAACCTAACCCAAATAACATGAAATAGGAGACTACACAACACCCTATAGCAGCAATTACATACACATAGCATAGATTACATGCCCTAGTGTACAATATGCGGCTACGAGGACTTCTGAAGTCAGTTTCTATACCCTACAACCAATGGTCAATAGTAGTCGGTAACCACAATCACTGGTCACTACCTGGGTCCAAGTGAAAGGTCAAATAGTTAACCGTGTACATCTCGTAAACGGCGAAATATATTGGAATTTTGTTTTCACATTTGGTATGAGGACATCGAATAGTATATGCGAAAAAAGTGGTGACCTCAAGGTCAAAAATCAAATATTTAACCGTGTATATCTCGTAAATAGCAAAATATATTGAGATTCTGTTTTCACATTTTGTATGAGGGCATTGCTGACCTCAAGGTCAACAGCTACTTTTTTATATAATTGACTTATAAAAAAATAATATTTTTAAAATATCCCCTTTTATTATACTAAAACATTTTTATTATACATAAAAGACTACAGTCACTTTTCCAAAAATTACACTACTATCTGGCTCCAACACACACACATACATGGTTTACGGAGAACATAATTTCGCGCCAGGGACCATGGTCATAAACAAATAAAGCATAATATAGCTAACATTAATGTTGGCGCTTGAAAACTTATATAAGAAATCCTGTAGTGAATAGGCAGATGAACGACATGTTAAACAGAGAAAACTGTAATGTCCACAGAATTGCGATAAATCACCTTGAATACGTCTATTATTCCACGTATAGAATAAACAGATCCGTTTTTGAAACTTTATATGATACGGGATATATGGGGCAAGCCCGTAGCTGTCCATATATCCATCATGACCCCTATTGCATATATAAATAGCAACCCAGTGCTCGCCGGGCTTATTGCTAGGATCGGTATTTATAATTAGCGCTGCAGGGAGTATATGAAAAAAAATGTAATTGATCCGCAGCATATACACCTATAAAACAACCATCGGGCAAATTCTGCTGTAATGCCTCGTAGAGTTAAAGGTATTCATCATTTTTCTTTAATCAATATATATTTTTCGCTCGAAATCAATTTCCTGTTCAGAGGAGAATTCACCTTAAATGACGGCTGTTACAGGAGATGGTAGTGCTTGGTTAAAATGAACCCCTAATCATACACCTCCCTGTCGCTCTGGACTGGTATGAATTGCCGCACCAGCACTAAAATCAGGAGTTAAATCAAACACCAGTAGAGTATAACCATTAGGATATTCGGCAAGAGAAAGATCATTACCTTGATTAGAATAATAAATACTAGATCCTGTAAACAACGTAGAATATGCTTGATCATATAGCTTTTAATCAAAATCTGGTTGTAGTTGTTTAGATGAGACGGGGGTTCCGTCAACACAAAATGTAAAGAATGACATGCTGAAATCCTTAAAATTAAATGGATTTGTCTGATAAGTACCGTTGAAAGCGGTATTAGTAACAAACCCAATAATAATACGTTTAGGCACTATTGCCGAAAGCAGATCTGGAAGTCTGGTGTCCATAATACCTTGAGGTAAAGTTTCTGTCTTCACCTGCACCTTGTTATAGGATATTTTACTCTAAATTTAGGAATTTGTAATACTTTATGTTGTGCTATTTTCACAGTGAGCAACACGTCAACCTCTTTTACAAGAAGTGTTGCATCTGTAATTACAACTTTCCCCTCAGCCGCAGCTTCACCCATTAGACAAAATACGGATTTGGCCGGAATCAGCTTAATACGCAGCTGTACACCACTCAATAGAAATTTCTCCTGATTGAAAATATCACCATAAATATAGCCCAGTAATTCAAAAGGGTTGGCTGAACCCCATGAAGAGAGAACGCTGCTTAAAACCAGAATTACCACTATCAGCCGCACTGTCCATATGAACGGCTGTATCTTTAAACCACATTGGCCTCTGAAGATGAGTTGTTTTTTTGCATTGGCGTTATATTTCAATAATTTTTCAATATACAAGCGGTATGGATATGTGTGGGAAGAATAGGAAATTAGTTGATTATTCAGTTATAGCTGTACCTCACTGAGAATTGCACTGAGAAAATCATTTACAGGGGCAATTTTCTTATCCGCAGACGTTAAAGTAAAACCATCCGTTTTAGTAATTTTACCTTTAATAAAGATTGTATAGGGTAAATCAATATAATCATCACCATGGCCGGGGACTACAAACTCTATCGGAGCATTATTAGATATTGACGCTACAGGTTTATATGGCATGGTTTTATTACCTTTAATACTTGTTTGAGCAGGCAGACCCGCAAATATATCTAATTCTGAATTCGAACACTTACACTGCATTTTTCTTTTCTGTTCTTAATAGTCTCACTAGTTTATTTGTATAATACCGTATTATGTATTACGACGGCGGAAATGTAGTTTTACACATACACTGCCACATTGGTAAGGAAGTGGATTACCCGTGCTATCTCTTAAATCAATAATAATTTGATTAAACTGTTTAATCTGCACGGTGACATAATGAGGATTTTCTAAGATGTGCACATTACACCATATGCACCATATGCATATGCACCATACTCTTAAATATTCGTATTTATATTACGCTGTAGTGGAGCAACAGTATCGCCTACCAGTTGAGGTTCAACAATGTTGCTATAAATATACATGTGTGTGGGTAGCTTTTTCTGTAAATCAGGCGGATAACTAGCGTGATGGACATGTAAAATATCCTTTAGCTGAATATGATCAAAACCTCGAATTTTTGCTAATTCGTTTGATAGGCCTACTTCAAACAGGACATCTGCGAGCTTGCACCATATATCCATTATCATATAAAGTTTCTAAAACGGAACTGTTTATTCTATACGTGGAATAATAGACGTATTCACGGTGATTTATCGCAATTCTGTGTACACTACAGTTATCTCTATTTAGCATGTCGTGCATCTGGCTATTCACTACAGAACTTCTTAAATAAATTCTCAAACGCCAACACTAATGTTAGCGATATTATGCTTTATTCGTTTATGGCCATGGTCCCTGGCGCGAAATTATGTTCTCCGTAAACCATGTGTGTGTGTGTGTGTGTGTGTGTGTGTACATGCGTGTGTGTGTGTTGGTGCCAGATAGTAGTGTAAATTTTGAAAAAATAAATATGTGACTGTAGCCTTTTATATATAATGAAAGGAAATATTTTAAAAATATTTTTTTATGTTTTGATAAGTTAGTTATATATAAAAAAGTAGCTTATGACATAGAGGTCAGCAATACCCTCACACCAAATATGAAAACAGAATCGCAATACGTCTAACCGTTTACGAGATATACACGGTTAAATATTTGACCTTTGAGCTCGAGGTCACCAATTTTTTCGCATATACTGTTCAATTCTCTCACACCAATGTTTCGTCGTTTACGTGCTATACACGGTTATATATTTGACCTTTGACTTGGGCCCTAGGTAGTATCAAAAGACTCATATCGGGTAGTTTTCACCTGCTAGTGACCATTGGTTGTAGGGTGTTGAAACTGACTTCAGCATACCAACAAATGTTAGGTTAGCTAGCCTAAAGGACATCTAATCGCTGCTATGGGGTGCTTCGTAGTCTCCTATTCCATGTTATTTCGGTTAGGTTAACTAGCATATATTCCGCTGTGTATGTCCTGTGTTGGAGTCTCAGCTAGGGGCTGGACCATAACCTCTGTTAAGTAGTGCTTGTTTGGGGGGTTGAAATCTCTGTAATTGCTGCTATGTAGGGAACAAAAATGAGGCTCGTACCCTTGTATAGTGCTGGATAAGCTCAACTAGCATATATTCCACTGACTATGTCCTGTTTTGGAAACTCTTTTTCACATTTTCAGGAAACTTTTATTCACATTTCATAATTCCTAATCCACTATTTATATAAAACACTCGCCGATAGTCATTTGCTCCGCTTGACAATACTAACACATTCTAAATATTTTAGAAGCAATTAAATAGTCGATTTTTATTATTGATTTAATACCAAATCATACGAATTTCCATATGTATACATTGCTCTAATATGCATTTTCAAACTTGAATTTATTAAAAGGACTTTAGGCAACTGTGGCTCAGTCTGTATGGATGATGATGGAATGAATTGGTGGAATGAAAAAAAGTTGAAGGAAACGGGAGCACCCCGAGAAAAAAAAACAGGCACACGGTGTTTGTCCACCATAAAGCCCGCATGGCATGAGCAGGGATCGATAAAAAGATCCCTAGCACCAGAGGTGAGTGCTCTACCAACTAAGACACCGTGGCACCATACGATGTTCGATTTGTCGGTGCGAATACCACGGATTTTCCCTGGTGCGTAAGAATTTCATCCCAGCTTATTGATTTTGAGTATCAATCCAATCATGGATAAAATCATTGTATTTGCACCAAAAAGGTAGTATGTTGAAATTTGTAGGCATGTTCTAGTTTTAGGATTCCTTTTTGTAACTTATAATAAATCGGACATTGCGCCAATACTGTGGAACAACAGGAAAGGAGTAAACGGATGGTGCTTCCACCTTAGGAAAGTTTGACAGTGATAAGCAACCTTTACATGAGTGATAAGAAAAAGAAGAAGCCAAAGTATTTTGCTCCATTTTCAATAGATTCTACGAAATTACAGAAAATCAGAAAAGTGGCTAATATTTTGAGAGACCCGCTCAGATAACTCTGTTGATTTTCTGAAATATTTGTCTCATTAAATTAAAAAAAGAGCATTCTAACTGACATATTTCCGGAACTTTTAACACTTCTCACAATTGTTTGTTTTCCTGTCCTATACGGCCCGGGGCTCATATCCTACAGTTATGAGCAGGACACATTCTGATTTATTTTACCCCGTATACAGATTCTAAAATAAAACTGGGGATTCTTATTAAGAAAATCACATTTCGGACCCACAACGGGCCCCACACATTTTGATTGGACCTCTTTCAATTTACAAAAGCACATTCCAACCGAGATATTATGTCGTTCCGGAATCTTTTAATACTTCTCACCCTAATCTACTTTCCGGCCCTGTAGAGCCCAGAACTCGCATCCTACAATTTTTAAGAAGACATATTCTGATTTTGATTTCTCCGTACATACAGAATCTGCAATTGGAGATTCCAATTTTAAAAAATCAACACATTTTGATAGGCTAGCTCATCGGAAAGCCCTTTTGATTCTCTACATCTTTTGTCGCTTTCAAGTTTTCAAGAAACGCGTTCTAACCGAAATATTTAATAGTTCCTCAATTTTGACAAGCACTGTATAAGAGTCCGCGTCCAAACTTTACCCTTTTATTCAAAGGCCTACACTTCAAAATGGAGGCTAATATGTTGTGTGGTAATCTCTCTGTTGCTCACTTACCTGTGTACGAAATTTGAAGTATGGTTTCGGGGTGATTTGAGTGACCCTTCCCTTGTTACAACAATGGGTAACTTTTCCGCGCTATAGCGTTCCGAAAAAGAAAAATTAGATTTTAACGAAGTACGCTAATCGCTATATCTGCTTCTTGACAACTTTCACATCAGATTGTTAGGTGTCGTTGGAAAGATATCGTTGAAATGAGTTGCAACCCAGATAGATAATCCAGAATGGATAAGTGAGTCCTGGGATGGGGATACAACTGTGAAATCACACGATTACGGATCATCAGTATCTATTAAAGGGGAAATAATAAAAGAAGAGAGTGATAATAAAATCCGCAAAAAAGCAGAACCAGGAATTAAACGTGATGCCTCTGGAAGCTGGATTATCAATGAGAGAAAAAATGAGATGAATCAGATGATTTTTTAAATCAAGCTCGTAGCGACATCTATCTTGGAAAATCAGCTTTTTCTCTAATAACTTTTATACTCTTTTCGTCTGCCGCTAGCATTCCACATTTACATTATTCTGGTTATGTAGTTTCAGAACATAAATTAATGATCGTCTGCTGGATCTATCAGCGCAACGAACCACTCATATATGATCTTCCCAGTCATACCAATGGCAGGAGAAATCATGAGACTTATGTACGTTCTGGTATCCGAAGCATCAGGAGTGTTCCCCGCATCGAGACCTGACGATCCCCCTATCATCAAAGCGTTCGCAGGGAAGTCGAAAAAAAATACGAGCAATGCCGACTTGTCACGCTTTTATCAGGAATGCCTTGGGCCGGGTATCTCTGCTGATCGTTCAAAAGTTCTTCTCCATGTGGGTACACGGTCACCAAATAAGAATGGCAGTCTTTTCAGTTAAACTGTCCTTGACTCCGTTAACCTTATAAAGCGTCTGATTCCCAGTGGATGTACTGGTCTTATTCAGCCTTTGGACGTTCACTTCTTTCGCCAATATAAATCGTTCATCAGGTACATTATTGACACAGTGAGTTCGGAGACGCCGGACCAAATCTGGCATTGCGACAAGTCTTTTTAATGTTCAATCACTTTGTTCCTGTTCTTAGCACCACGATTCAGGAACATGATCAGATTTGCTTTTAATAAGGCTGGAACGTAGACTCTTCCACATTACTTCTGCTTTGACACCATTGTCGGCGACGAGTGCTTCAAGTGTGACAAATTAGCTTTTGTTAAGTGCGAACACTGTGAGCAAAGTGTTTGAATGATTCATGCTATCATTTCGGATCTACACATTGACTGTTAATCCAAAAGCATTGTCCGTGTTTAACGTGTGAACTGATTTCCCATAAAATACCCTGTTTCAAGTTGAAATAAAATCTTTTTCTGTAGTCTGCATTTTAATATATACAGATGCTTATCAGAATAATGGAAACACCTGAACGAAAGTGCAACTTACCAGATTAATATGGTGTCGGGCCACCTTTCGCCTTCAGAACAGCCTTGATGCGACGTGGGATGGAGGCATAGAGGTCGTGAATGGTAGCAAGTGGAATATTACACCATTCCTCGTGCAGGGCATCGGCCAGTTCTGTGAGAGAGGATGGAGGTGGAAATCGTCGCCGGAGTCGTGTTTCCAAGATGGACCACAGATGTTCAATTATGTTGAGATCTGGGGATTGGGCGGGCCAGGGAAGGTGTTGAACTTCATCCCGATGTTCCTCAAACCACGCTGCAACAACTCCAGCTGTGTGAATGGGTGCATTATCATCCTGGAATATGGCGTCATTGTCCGGGAACAACATCCGGAACATAGGATGCAAGTGGTCTCTTAAAATTGCGACATAATCGTTGGCAGTGATGCGTCCGCGAAGTGTGACCACAGGACCCAATGAAAACCATGATATTGCGGCCCACAGCATCACCGTGCCGCCGCCATGTTTCACAGTTGGGCGGAGACACTGCAGATCATACGCTTCTTTGGGCGTTCTCCACACATAAACACGGCCCGTGGTTTGGAATAGGGTGAATGGTGACTCATCCGACCATACCACACGTTTCCAGTCGTCAACGGTCCAAGTTGCATGGTCGCGGCACCATTTGCGGCGTGCTAAAGCGTTCTGGTCCCTGATGAGAGGTTTGGCCCGTGCAACACGACCCCGTAAGTTCATGTCATGTAATTCGCGGCGGACTGTGATTGTCGAAACAGGTTGGGGGAGGTGCTGATTGAGTTCCTCCGTCACTTGCGCCGCAGTGGCACGACGGTTCCGCGTGACAATGCGCTTTAATACCCGGCGTGCCCTGTCACTGATGCTTTTCTTCCGCCCACTGTTCCGCTTCCCCGATGTGGTTTTCCCGTGTGTTGTGTAGGCCGTCATCACCTTCGACACTGTCCCTGGCGACACACCTAACACACTAGCCACTGCCGTCACACTTACTCCACATAACCGCGCACCAACAATTTGCCCTCTTTGAAACTCTGAGAGGTCTCCCATTTTACACTACCTCCGTCTGCTGCAGCCACTGCACACTCCTGTTCCACGACGCCTGACGTAGTATGGAGACCGACCTAACACACCACCACCAGCAGTCCGGCGCTGCGGTCGCCACGACACCACTGCCAACCCATACATCTGACGTGTTGCCGACTACAGGTGTTTCCATTATTCTGATAAGCATCTGTAGGTGATAATGTGTTTCTGGATGTGTGATAAATTACGTATGCTGGTTTTAAAAGGCTTGAATCAATAGAAATTGCTTGTTACTTTCTACAACTGTTACTTTTAAACCCTCATAACTTCCATCCCCTTTGCAGTCTGCCGCTAGGATTCCACATTTATACTATTCTGACTGTGTACTTTCAGAATATATATACAGTGTTTAGATCCCCGATTGTTTGGAAAGAACTTTGAATTGTCAGACAAGTACCGAGCTTTCTAGATAGATGGTCCATTCTCTCTACTCACCTGATCTTGCGACTTCTATATATTCTCTGAAGTTTAAAAGGAACTCAGAGAATTGAGATTCGCTTCCGTTGATGGTCGCAACGATACTGTAATGGGTATACTAAAAAGGCTGTCAAAAAGGGGATTCAAAACAGGTATTCAGAAACTGGATTGACAGATGTCAAGTATATTCAGCTGCGGGGATAGTACTTTGATGTATCCTAAGTATTGTTACAAATGTTCGTTTCTTCCGGCTTGTGCACTCAATGCAGTCTGGAAACATTTTGAAGAACCCTCATAGTAGCCGTCTCGGTCTCTAAAGTAAAGATCATTTTATATCACCAAATACTGGACTTATTATCATAATGTATTTTGAGTTATTTAATTTAATGTTCATAGAGTATAGGGCAGACAAACGCACTCGACTTTAAACTAAAGTAAAGACATCGTTTTGGAAAATAACGCTCTAAAAGAAGTCTTTTATATCGTAGGTACTAAAAACCATTTCAAAAATATTGAAGAAATGGGAATGAAGCTTTCGAAAATAGCTAAAGCGTATTGGATGATAACATGGAAGTTCCTGACTCCTATTACGATGCTGGTAAGTTTATTATTTACAAAAATAATACTTAAATTGTCTGAAACTTACTAGAACAACATTTATAAGTTTAGACCGGAAAGTCGGGCTATTTCAAGCTTTTTCTTTGATAACACCCTTTCCTTCATTGTCGGCATATTGAAGGTCACAAAAAGTGGATCTCTGACGACCTCTCAGGAAACATATGGTTCAAAGCACTCAATCTAGGACAACCAATTAATCGTGAAATCAACGGAACAGAAAAGTCAAAGACAGAAGCTACGTCTGGGACATCTGAACCCCCCAGGGTATCCAGCTTGCAGGAAGGAAAGGGAAACTCGATAAAAGAATAGACACAATCACCACCTCATTCTTCTCTCACCACTACCACCCCCTGTTACCTCCCGGAAAGCCGAACAAAACTTCCGTCTACAGAAGTGAACCTTGGGCAGATAACAGGTAAAAGTGAATCCAAAAATAGCAGGCCAAGTGATTCAGAGAGAAATACAGTGAGTAGTGTATCTAGTGTATCCTCTCCTCTCTCTCTCTTCGAAATCAGTAGTTACTATCAGAAGCTCCATTGTCCAAAAATCGAGCGTAAATAGCCTGCGGAAATGTAGCTGAAACTCAAGCATACAGGTAAGAAGGGATGATTGTGATGGAGTGGGAGGAAGTGGTTCAGCGAATCCCCCCAAAAAGGTGCAAACAGATCTGACTCTGCGTGTAATGCTTTCTCAGGGAAGCAAGCGTACTTTAATCTGTACATACAGAATACTCGTGGTCTCCGAACCAAATAAATACTTCGTATGAAAATATCTTAAACAGTAACTACCAAGCGATTGCATTATTCGAGACTTGGCTCACTGACAGTCATATTGATTCCGAACTTCTTGACTCAAGATATATTGTTTTAAGAGCTGATAGAAATTAACTTTCTTCCGGGGAAAAGTAAGGTGGTGGCGTTTTGTTAGCTGGGAATAAAAATGTTCGAGTTCAGAGAGTTCCTTCTCCTTATATACCAGGCGTAGACTGTATACTAGCTAAACTGTTTGTAAATTATATTACTTGTATATTTGTGTGTGTTGTCTACATCTTACCTGCGTCTCCTATTTCAGTATATCAAGGTTATTTTGTTTTTATATACAGTATATTAACACCTGAAACCAACATTCTCCTAATAGGTGATTATAACATCCAAGACGTCACAGGAACCAATTTTGATTTTCTTAGTTCAACATCAATATGCCATGAATTATATTGTTTGATTAATTTTTATAACTTAAAATTTCTCAATGATCTCAGGAACACATATGGAAAAACTTTAGATTTAGTACTTTCCAACACTATCAGTATTCTTGAAACGCGTGAACATGACTCAATCGTCCCTGAGGATGCCTATCACCCTGCTTTACCAGGTGTATGCATAAGTAGTTTCCGGTGTACCTAAGAGATGGCACCAACAAAAAGTACGCAACGTATTCATTTGACACATACGTCATTTTGTTCTTCTGACATTAAACTACAAACACACACAAGTTGAGTCCGCCAAACACTAGCATCTTTGTTTTATCGTTCAGTGATCATGTAGAAGTTTGTGCCTGAAAAATAACATTTGCGGCACGCATTGCTTTTTTTTTATTTAATCAAAAGGAAAAGGCTCTTGAAAGTCATCGTGTGCTGGTAGAAACATATGGTGAACACGCTCCATCGATTAGAACATGTGAGACATTATTTCGACAATTTAAAAGTGGTGATTATAATGTGAAAGACAGTGCGCGCTCTGTTAGACCACAAAAGTTCGAAAACGAGCAATTGCAGGTGTTATTGGAGAATGACCCAACTCAAACTCAACAGTAATTGGCAAAAGCATTAAATGTGTCACAAGAAACAATCAGCAGACGTTTACGAGCAATGGGGAAGATCAATAAATTGGGTAAATGGGTCCCACACGATTTGAATGAACGTCAAATGGAAAATCGCAAAGTCACTTGTGAAATGCTGCTTCAGCGCCAAGAATGAAAATCCTTTTTGTATCGAATTGTGACGGGTGACGAAAAATGGATTTATTTTGAAAACCCGAAGCGGAAAATATAGTGGCTTTGACCTGGCAAAGCCGGTCCTTCAACACCAAGGCAAAATCGCTTCGGCAAGAAGACCATGCTTTGTGTCTGGTAGGCACAGAGCGATATTGTGTATTATGAACTCTTGAAGCCCGGCGAAACCGTTAATGCACAACGCTATCGCCAACAAATGATTAATTTAAATCACGCATTGATCGAAAGACGACCGGAATAGGCCCGAAGACATGGCAAAGTGTTTGTGTTACACGACAATGCGCCGTCTCATACAGCAAAACCAGTGAAAGACACCTTGAAATCGCTTGGATGGGACATCCTTCCCACCCGCCGTACTCCCCAGACATGGCGTCATCTGACTATCACCTCTTCGCATCAATGGGACACGCGCTCGCAGAGTAGCACTTCAGCAATTTCGAAGACATTGGAAAATGGCTCGACGAATGGTTTGCCGCAAAAGACAAGCAGTTTGTCTGGCATAGTATGTATCATTTACCTGAAAGATGGGCGAAATGTATAGAAGCCGATGGCCAATATTTTGAATAAAACAAAATTAATTTCCCTTGAAAATTACTTTTTTTCTTTACCACAAAAACTTATGCATACACCTGGTATTAGCAGAACTCCTACACACCAAGCGAATAAAAAATGCAACAAAGTTACAATCAATGGATTACAACTTCTCCAAAGCCAATTATGAACAATTATAACGCTTTATTGAATCAGCTAATTGGGAAAGCGTATTTAATAGCTCGACTGTTGATGAAGTTGTTGATTCATACTATAATATATTATATGGTATTTTTGATAAATGTATACCGCGAAAGAGATGGAAATCAATTTATCCTGTCTGGTTTTCAAATTACATAATTAAACTGATTAGGAGAAAGGCATACTACCGTAGAAGATGAAAATAATCAATTGGGGATCCTACGTATCACTATGATAAATTTAAGGAAATACGTGCTCTCACCAAAAGAGAGATAACCTCCACTTATAAAACATATTTGCATAACTGCGAAAATAACATTTTAACCAATCCAAAAAGTTTCTGGCATACATGAAAAATAAAGGACGTAAATCCTAATGCAATGCACTAAATTACGAGGGTCAACGTTTAAAGGATGATTAAGCTATCGCAAAAGAATTCATGAAGAAATTCCAGGTGACACACAATGTGTCAAAATATAACCTTAGTACTCTTGCACAACACAATAGTTCTGAACTCTTAGATCAATTATCCCTTGAACACGTTGAACTGTAAGACGCAGAAAAAGCCATTAAAAAACTGAAACTACGGACATCTCATGGATCTGATAAAGAGCTACCCTATATTATCAAAGGTTGTTAGGAGATACTGAAATATCCACTACAAGTAATTTTCAATAAGTCACTAGCTACCTCCGAATTCCCTACTAAATGGAAACTTGCTGATATCTGTCCCATTCCCAAATCAAACGGTATGAGTAACGAAATTAAAAATTATCGTCCAATATCTATAATATCTGCAGCAGCCAAAGTGTTCGAAATTATTATACAAGAACAAATATATTCACATGTTCGCTCAGTAATTTCCCCTTTCTAACATGGCTTCTTATCAAATAAATCGACTGTAACTAATCTTGTTGAATTCACACATTTTTTTTGGTACTCAAATAGACAATAAAGGTCAAGTTGACGTAATTTACACAGATTTTTCTAAAGCCTTCGATGTTATTAATCATGACATCCTTCTCAGCAAGCTTGTGTCTTTCAACTTCTCATCGAACCTTCCCCGGTTGATAGCGTCTTATTTGTACCACCGTAAAAACCGTGTGCGTTATGAAAATATTACATCCGAGGAATTTGTTATAAATTCTGGGGTGCCGCAGGGATAGAACCTAGGACCTCTCTTGTTCTCGTTATTTGTAAATGACTTGCCCGGTGTAATAACATCCTCCAACAAGCTATTGTTCGCAGATGATTTAAAAATCTATTGTAGCATTTCCTCTGAATTAGATGCTTTCTCCTTACAAAATGATATCAATGCAGTTTCCAACTGGTGCAAAACAAACATGTTCTTATTAAATATTTCAAAATGTAGTGTAATGACTTACACTAGGAAAAGGAACTATTTGGAATTTGAATACAGTATCACTGAAACACCACTGGTCCGAGTAGACTCTATCACCGATCTTGGTTTGACCATAAAGTCCAACCTCTCATTTGATATACACATTAAGCGTATTATTGGTGACGCATTTAGGAATCTCGGGTTCGTAATGAGACAAAGAAGTGACTTCTCGAATATTGGTGTTTTAAAAATTTGATATACCGTGTATGTTCGATAGAAGTTAGAATATGCTGCAGTAGTATGGCATCCTAATACAAAGAAGAACACACGGGAAATCGAAATTATGCAATCTAAATTTGTTCGCTTTTTAACATACAAAGGAATAGGAACATATCCTAAATTCGAAAACTACTTGGACCTAGTAAACAAGTACTCATTCCAGTCTCGTTCCAGGAAAATAGAAGAGTTAATTTTCTACTATCTATTCTACACAAACTAATACATAGTAAAATTCACTCAGAAAAATTATTATCCCAAAAAAGGTTGCACGTTCCGCAAAGAGTTACCCGACTTTGTAATGCAGTCTTCGACCTCCCACCCCAAAGGACCAATGTATTAGATATATCGCCTATTAGGAGAATGTGCTCATTATATAATTGTATTCTTAAAGCATGTCCAGAGTTAGACATATTTAATGTATTCTCGTAAATACGAGTGAATTTCATTGTTAAAGTAATGAATTGTTTTTACAGAATGTCACCACAAAGCATCAAATATGAATCCATACAGTATCTTGTAGAATGTATCATATGTACAATGAACACCTGAACTAGGTGCATAACGTGTTGTGTTCGATAAATAAATCTAACAAAAGAATTAAAGTTACGGTACATTATTCATCAACAGATGTCACTTCTGCCGAAGAACTTTCCAAACCATTGCCTTCAGAGTGAGGAAACCGTTCCAAATCACAACCGGAGTTAGGACTTACAGGCTAGGTGTTGGTTTCGAACGCACCAAGTGTTTGTGAGAGGGAGGTGATGTGATGATGTGCCATTTCAGTTGCGATGAATCAATGGCATGAACTGAATTCTTATTTTATCCGTTAACTATTGTTTTCGCTGTGAAACGTTTGTTACCGTTCGTTCCGGAAATACAGAGAATGGGGATAGATTTTACGAAGGGGATGACATATTATGTTTCTTGTGGAGCCCCAGGAAATTTGTGGGGCAGAGAAGCGCTTTGCCACCTTTGAAAAGAACTCTTCTATTCAGTTCTTACAGTCTGAGAAAGAAATAGTAATCAAACGAACATTGATCCACCCACCATTTTGAATAGGGACAAAGCATCGATTCCAGCGTTGGTCCAAAATTCATCTGTCATGAAGACTGTCAAGCGATATATTACCCGCACCCGCAACAATTTAAAATTATTGAGTTGTGCCCCTACCTATCCCCTCTTGGGAGAAGTAACAAATAGAATTTTCAGCAAAAAATGTTAGCCCCTCAAAATAATGGAATATGTGTTTCAGCATTTTCTCATATTACCATTCGTTCCGGAGATACAGTGGTGGGGATGAACGTTACCAATACCCTGTATATATTTTTCGAAATTCTCTTAGTTCTGTGTTTAGAAACTAGAAGTAATATGTATAAGAAGTTTGGACCGATCCTAGTTTCGTTCTGGGTAATGACTTCTGAATTGTTCTAGTATACTTATTAGTTTTTGCAGCGTTATTGTCACGCACGAGACGAAACGAAACGATACTTGAGGTGTGTCGTGAAAATCTTGTCTCGTTCGGTCTCAAGTCGTGTTTCGTTATCGAAACGGGACGAGCTGAGGCACGGGAAATATCTCAACTTAGAACGCACTAAGGTAAATGGACTTTCCTGGTGATTTCTCATACTAAATCGACAGTAGGATACCTAGAGCTTTAAAATAGGACCTCTTCCCCTTCTTTCTACCCCCCCCATCTCTCTCTGCGTATTTCCCACTGGACGAAACTGACTCTGTCTCGCATCATGGAAATGCTTCTTCTTGGGTTTCGTCTCGAAAAGATTAGCGTGTCCTGTCTCATGTACCGTCTTGGAGGGTTTTCTTCTATTTCATCTTCAATATTTCTGTCCTGTCTCGTGTGTTGTCTCAAAGAGTTCTGTCTTATCTCTTTTCGGAGTGTTCTGTCCCGTCTTGTGTGTCGCCTCTGAGAGTTCTCATCAGTCTCATCTCGGAGAATTATGCCCTGCTTTGTCTTGGATCCTTTTAAGTCTCGTGTGTTGACTCGGAGAGTTCCCTCATGCGTTGTCCAGGAGAGTTTCGTCCGATCTCGTTTCGGAGTGTTTTGTCTCGTCTCGTGTATCGTCTCTGAGAGTTAGTCTCCCTTCTCATCCCGGAGAGTTTTCTCCCATCCTGTGTCTCGTCTCTGAGAGTTCTGTGAAGCCTTGTGTCTCGTCTCAAAAAATTATGTTCCATTTTGTGTCTCGTTGCAAAAAGTTGTCTCGCTTTATGTTCTATCGGAGAGCTCTCTCCCTTCTCACCTCGGAAAATTTTTCTACAAACATTGCCTGAACAGACTCAATTTTTATTTGAGGCTTCTCCGAGTCCCATATCTAGTTCGTGAGATAAAATAAGTGTGTTGTTACTTGAGAGATTCAACAATAGTTCAGTAACAATTTTTAGGTTATTCTGGAGAATGTTGCTGTTTTTTAGATTTGGCGGCCGATAGTTATCAGTTATGTGTTTTCTTTGTGGAAGTGGATTTTTCTGGCAATATATTTCTTGCGGATTTAGGCCATTATTATAGCTACTTTTACATTTACTGGAAATCAGGGTCGAGAGTCGGTGGCGGAAGTGTTATTTCGGGGGGCTGTCCCCGAAAATCGCGGCGATATTTCACCTTAATCTGTAACCCAAGGATTCCTTGGTGAGATGAACTATTAGTCTTTATCCATTACCTTGTGTCAGGTGAAAATAGCGTCCTATGCTCTGTTCAAAACTTGCTTGATATCCCGTAGGCTTTCAAAGATATCTTTGTTGAATTTATTTAAGACATTTAGACAACCTTGGCTCAAGCCTATAGACGATGATGGTAGAGTTGGTGAAATGAAGAAAGTCAAACGGAACGCCCCCCCCCCCGTTGAAACCCCCCACACACAATGTTTGTCCACCACAAAGCTAACATGGCAAGTGCCGGGATCGAACCAAGAACCCCACGCACCAGAAGTGAGCGTTCAATCACTGAGCCCAAAAAATCTTAGCAGTCTTACAAATCTTAAGATCGACAGTAATTCTGGGAAAATATCGAGTAATTTCTTTTGGGTTATTGAAAGTTTTAAGTTTATATGTG
>JAGDQP010020543.1:0-12655 GCA_022664845.1 Lepisma saccharinum | reverse complement strand
CCCCCCCCCCCCCCCCGTTGAAACCCCACGCACACAATGTTTGTCCACCACAAAGACAACATGGCACGTGCCGGGATCGAACCAAGGACCCCACGCACCAGAACTGAGCGCTCAATCACTGAGCCAAAAAAATCTTAGTATCGACAGTAATTCTGGGAAAATATCGAGTAATTTATTTTGCGTTATTCAAAGTTTTAAGTTTCTATGTGATTTGCTCGCAGGCGCAGAAAAGAAAGATTTGATATAGTATCCAAACGTCCAACGCTGGTCATGTTTCCAGCCACCTTTTTGATCGTTTATTTTTGCAGAAATCGGAAATATTTTCAATCAACGTGGATTCCGATCGACACTTAATTGACAAATTGAAAAAGTAATTAAAACGTTGCCTAAGTCCTTATCGTATGTAATTTGTGGGCGTAACTTAATTTTTCTTCAGGATTCGAAGAACATATATCTGACCTCTGTATCCTTTGTTCTGGTGCTTATAATACTTGAACTGGAAGTTTGGTCCAGTCTGCAAGATCCTGAACTTCTAATTCAACGACCATGCTTCGAGTTCTGGTTGAGGCTTTCATTTCTTTAAAAACTTTTACAAACAGCATCTCTCAAAACTGAATTATGTCTGATCTTTTATCAGTCATGTTACTAAAAATGTTCATGAAGCTAGGTTGTCCAGTTTTCTTGAGGAATGTTTCAAAAGTATTCACAGTGTGGGGCAAACTTTCAGTTTAAAATAATATCAGAATTTCTAGTGTTGCCATCCAGTGTTTTTTCAGAGGGGTGCCTCCGACTTAGTCAATCACCCCCTGAATTATAAACAAAAGCTTTTGTAACAACACGGACTAAATCATTGTTCTACTAGACTTACAACTACATATGTAGTAAAGAAAACAAGAAAACTAGGATATTTACAATTACAAAAGTTTTATCCTATACCACTCGCAATAAGTAAAAAGTGTCCTTTGTGGTACCTATTCACAGTGCCCCCACCATAAACTGTAACAAAACCCTCAGTTTGCGGGATCATAAGTTGACGTAATTATTTGTTTTTTTTAAGAGTGGGACTTCCTAAAACCCGACTTAGACGAGAAATATGCACTGCACCTCTATGACGCTGTATGCGTGCGTGTGCTTGTGTGTGTGTGTGGGTGCGTGAGAGAGAGAGGGAGAGAATATTTGTTTGGTCAATAATTAAATGTATATGGTAGTTCCATGAATGTGGGACATAATGAATGATTTTTCATATAAAGGTACATATGGAAACGTTTCACCAATTGAGGCGTATGTGCAAACAAAAGTTTATATGCTATCTTTTAACATGGCACATAGACTTGTTCGCACACACTCTTCAATTTAGTGTGTACATATACCACAGACAGTACTTCTCCCATTCCATTTTAATGCTCTATCTCTTTCACATTTTTTTTTCTGAAAAGGGTCAAGAGAATAAAAAGATAGCATACTACTTTCTATCTCACTACCAGTGACGGCGTAAGGGAGGGGGGGATAGCAGCGCTCATGACCCAAGCCCCACCTGCCGAACAGCTCCTTTCGGTCGCCCACACAAGTGAACAATCGCTTGCTAATATTATTCAATGGAGCGCATTGATCGTGTTCCGTGACGCATTTACTATTTCGTTTCAGGTTAATTGTACGCTTGACTGTAATGGCTGATAAGAATGACTCCACAATCAATAATCATTCTCATGTATAGGTTACGGCGAATGAACGAGAAGATATCTCTAGTTTTCCCCGTGGGGGATCGGAATAATGGAAAATAAGATATTTCGGCCAACAGCAGCAGTGTGCACACACGATTGTATTCGCGAACGGGCATCAATGGTCACTTGTCCCGGGCCCCAGTTTACCTTACGTCATTATCTGTGTTAATGTCCTTCACTTGGTCTGTTCTCTCTTAGAAATCTGACTTCCTTATGTTTTAACTATGGTAGTATCAAAACATTACTTGAAAGTTATACATATTCCTCTTTCTTACCTGATTCCTTTTTCTTACAGACGATTGTTATAATGGACGCTATATACTTTTCACCGGCTTCGTATGGAAAATACGAGTTTCCTAAGGAGACTTTCTTATATGGGTTCGTCGTTGGAATGGCAATTCTTGTGCCTATACCATTAACAGCGTTGATTTGCATACTGAAATCATGCGTAAGTGGAAGAGACTAGCAAGATATGTTAATGAGGAATCCTTACGGTTGATTCACAGATCGCACAGTGGTCCAGATAGAGTAAAAAATGCGACAAAAATGAATAGTAATGATTGCAATTATTACCCATACGATTCTTTAATTATGGATTTAAATGAAGTAAAAATTAAATGTATTCCATTCTCTCATTAAATGCACATAAAAACATAAACAGAACAATGTTTCTTACAAATATCTTTCGGTTGTGAGATCTACAGTATGTTATCTCGCAAGCGGGAAACCTTTAATAGAGCCAGTACTGCTGCTAAGAGACTAGGAAACTTTTCCTTACAATAAGGACTTGACGCTTCTGCCTCAAAGATGGAATGATAGGGTGGGGTCAGATGTGACCATGAGTCGAAGGAACACATCCTTGAATCTGTTCTCTCGCGAACGCTTCCCTGCGTAGTGTTCCCTATACGCTTTAATGTGCTTGTTCCGTGCTTCTTCAGACATCTTTCTATGGACGGCAAGACGGCTTCTACAATAAAAGCAAGTGGATTTATCAACACCTTATGCACGCTGAGAGCCATGTAGTACCATGGATTTAACTTAATATATAATTGAAAGGCATCCTCTTCCAACTTCTCAAATTTGTATGTGTCGATTTCGATCAGATAAAATTCGTAGTACGGATGGTAACAGCTGTGTCGATTTCTAAACCGTAGCATAGAGACTGCAGAAGTATGGCACAACTTGAATTCAGATCTTGATTAGTGCCTATAATGATGGTGAAAATCTCATTATATTGAAGAAGGATCTTTCTCATTGAGTGCCGTAATTAGAATTTCCGCTGCCAGCAGGATTTGGTTGGTCCGCTAGTAAGTTCAGCTGCTGCCGAAACTCATTCGTTCTGTTAACGTCTATTCGGTATGAGTCACTCAATAAATAGAATCCACGCGCCTAGGATTTATAAGTTAAAGTGAATGTGGATGGATTTATTTCCTCTACAATGAATTCAATTCTTTCGGGCTGTCACCGAAACCATAGCACTTCTGTGCTGATTTGGCACATATCATGGCGTTGTAAACTTTGCCATCTATCATAGTCAGCCTCAATTCTGAAAGACGTCTATTTCCTTCGCACCCAGTTTTATGGTTGCTAGCCTTAGCTTATTCTTCTATATCTCACACATTTCTGAGGGTAACTTCTGTTAGTTTCTTTCCTGAATTCCAATCATATTGGTCTTCAGAAAGGGGCGGATGTTGGCTCTTTGTAGAATAACGATATTGGGATCCAAAAACAAAGTGCATACATCATATTGTGTTTTGGAAAACAAATCGTATGCATGGACATTTCATATTATTGGGTCTGGGAAAAAGTTCGTGGCGTTTCCCCGATAGATGGCGTCAATTGCAAATACCTCAGGAAACACAGATCGCAGCCTCATCACTAAACGCTCGTTGGAAAGGTGACACTTCGAGCGTTACTGTGAGTGTATAAACAGAGAAATTTGTGCAGAGGTTGGAAAGTTGTTTGCGTGTGAAAATGGAGAACAGTAATGTCAAGTTGCGCTATATTTTGCAATATTATTACAACAAAGGGAAGAGCGCTACGCAGGCGTGTAAAAAAAACTTGTGTTGTGTACAGAGAAGGTACTTTATCAGAATCTACTGCGCGGAAATGGTTCGCTCGCTTTCGTTCTGGTAATTTTGATCTGAAAGATGAGCCACGCTCTGGTCGTCCAATCACTGAAAAAGCTGATGAAATTTTTTAAAAGGTCCAGCAAGATAAGCATATCAGAAGTGTCGATATTGATATGGAGCAAGGCATTGACCAGAAAACTGTGTTGAACTATTTACACAAAGCTGACTACAAAAAGAAGCTCGATGTATGTGTTCCGCATGAGTTGAGCGAGAAAAACATGATAGACCGAATGAACATCTGCGATGTGCTGCTGAAACGCTATGACAACTAGCCATTTCTGAAATGTGTCATAACCAGTGATGAAAAATGGATCACGTACGACAATCGGAAGCGTAAAAGATCGTGGAGAAGGGATGGTGAGCTGCCACAAGCGTTCCCGAAGCCCGGACTGACGCCGAGCAAGGTTATGCTGTGTGTGTGGTGGGACTGGAAGGGAATCGTCCACCATGAGCTACTTCCAGTTGGTCAGACGATTAATTCTCAACTCTGCTGTGAGCAACTGGAGAGATTACGCGAGGCAATTGAAAGAAAACGGCCCGAATTGAACAATAGGAAAGATGTCATGATACGCCCGACCACATACTTCGTTGATGACCCGTCAAAAATTGCGCTAGCTTGGTTGGGAAGTTTTGATGCATCCACCGTTAGTCCAGACATAGTACCCTCGGACTATCACTTGTTCCGATCTCTACAGAACTCTCTAAATGGAATTAAGTTGATTTCACAAGAAGCCTGTGAAAAACACTTGATTCAGTTTTTCAACCAGAGACCAGAGAAGTTCTTCACCGATGGCATCATGGCTCTACCAGCAAAATGGCGAAACATTGTCGATAATAATGCAGCATATTTGGTTTAAATAAATTCATTTGCATCCTATAATAAAACCAGTTGAAAGTTACTAAAAAACGCCAGGCACTTTTTCCCAGACCCAATATTTTTCAACAAACGGGCAAGGATGAGCAATTCTTTTTTACACATTCGTGTATAAGAATCATGAAAATACTACAATATGGTGATTTTCGGGCGGCATTCGGTACCACTTTTTTGTAGCTCCATGATAAAATTATATTTTCAACATTTTTCTTTCCTTCGCCTACCTTCACTAAAATTACATTGCGTGCATGACACGTAACACATAATATGTCTATGTGTCATTAAGATAACTAGGAACATGAACATGTATAATACGTCCTGGAAAACAGCCCACCCTAGGGAAAATCGTATAAAATAAAACTGATAAAATATTGCAATTTCAGTACACCAAAATACGCACTAACATTTTCACACTTTACGGGTTTCTACATGAATAACTGGACGAGAAGGATCACAACTCAGGCGGTTTCTGGGTGGTCTGATTCTTCTTCTTCTTCATACATATGAAGGCACTTACACTTTTTTTTAAATTAAAAAAAATGATTTTGTTGCAATTTTGAAGGGTTCTGAACCACTGTGCATCGGCAAGAGTATAGAGTATCCGCCTCGCTGTGACATAAACTCCTTCCTCCAATGGCAAATCTGCTTGCAAATTTATCATTGGTGAGAGTAATTTTATTCATGTTGGAAGGCTTGGTACTAACACACTTTTGTCGAGATCCGAATTGGAAGTAAGTGTCTCATACTGAACAAGGGGAGTTCACATATCATTGACTATCTTTCTTTGTTACTTAATAGATATTTTTATAATTAACAGATAGATACTTATAAGGTATTTTTAAATAAAAGAATCTCTTCATAATGGAGTGATCCGGTCAAAGGAGATAATTTTCAAACGGAGAAAGAACGGAATTCTATTGGAATTTAAACAATTTGCTCTTTTGGAAAAATATATAAAAGCAAATAAGCCCAGCGGTATTACTGCTGTTATCACTAGTTTACTACTATTATTACAACTACTACTATTAGCACTAGTACTATTATCACTACTACTAGTATTGTTATTGCTACTATTACTTCTGCAATTATTAAGGTCTGCGCTATAGACGCGTAAAGACCGTAAATAAATTAAAACTAGAATTATTTTTTTACTGCTAATACTACTACCAGATTTGTACTTTTCGCATAAAAAATAAGACTGTGCAACCAGGCCACTCAATTAACACCTTCTGATCTATAATCGTGTCTAGTAAAAAGACCCCTCTCTCTCCTTTCTTCCTTCTCTCTCACGTAACGAAAATCAGCAAACATATTTTTTCCAGATATATATGAATTAATCCAGTTAAAATGAAAGAATAAAAGCGAGATAAAACAGTATGCATAAGATGATGTAGAGAGTAATTTAAACATGCACAATGAAAAATTGAAATAAATGGATGTCTTTTAGACAGACAGAGAAATGAGAGAGAGAGAGAAAAGGGTAGAGAGAATAAGAAAATAAAGGAGAGAGCGGATAAAAATATGGAATGTAAACGTATTATAAGGGAACATAACGTTATAACAGTTCCCAGAAATACAACAGCAAGATGGAAGTGACTTCGGGATTTTATATTTTTCAGGGTAATTCGAATATATAGACGGGTGATTTGAAATGCATTAAGTCACTTTCAAATTGGCGAACAAAGTTATTGGGGTCAGTTAAATACTCATGATGTCCAGTGGAACTGCAGAGTTCTGAGACACATCGAGGATAATTTCATAAGGTTAACACATACTTTGTGTGTGCGTGGTTCGATTGCAAATTTGATGGAGTTCATTGAACGTACTGGTTGGGAATACAATTGCAGCAAACCCAGTACGTACCGTAGGCCATACCTTTAATTCAAGATACTAATGCAAATCAAACATAAAAAGAAAATGAATAAATGATAATTTTTCTGCTAAATTTTTAACAGAAAGAGCCAATATTACAAGTCCAAACTGTATCAAAATGAAAAGTTACAAAATGTTCATAAGCAAAATTGCCATGTTCCTTATAAGCGTAGCAGACCTTATATGTTTCATATTTCAAACGTGAATAAAGCACATTTAATAGTATGTTGATAAATTATAGGATAGAAATGAATTTTGTGTCAAACTAATTACTTACTTGCTCTATGGTGTACGGAACACTCAAGTTCATCACCGCAGTAACAAACGTTTGCTATTGGATTCTATCCTGGGCAAGATTAAGCCGGTTTTCATCACGAACAAACACCTACTTCTCAAAGATTCCTTCTAATATTGTTCTTTCAACCTCGTCTCAATTTTCCGAACAGTATTTTTCAATCCGTCTTTTCAATGAAGATGTCTTCGTTTTTCTCCAGTTCGATATACATGGCAGTAACTAATATGAAAAAATATTTCGTTTCTCGAAATAACCAATAGTTACTACATCCGAATATGTCACTCTGGATTCCATCTATTGCCAGTATAACGTTTATAATAATTTAAACACTAACAAGCTAGTGTGTATAACAATTCACACAAATAGACTGAACATCCCAGAGTTGAAACGTGTCACCGGGTCAGTTGGGTGATTCGGGTCAGGTTTTAGACCACGTCACTAAGTCTAGGATTCGAACCCGGTACTAGGACGACTAGGGTTGTTAGCCCCTGAGCACGAAACATACGACGCTGAAATTCGCAGTTAATTATAGACTGGTTCAATAGGGTTACCGGGTCATTCGGATCAAGTTTTGGACCGAGTTGCCGGGTAACTTATGTTTGGGTCAGACCGGGTGATAAGTGGCTCCAGTTTCAGCTCTCGTAGGCGCACAATCAAAGTGTGTGTGAGAGAGAAAACCAATAAAGAAGAGAAAAAGATAAAGATGAATGGAGGCAAAAGAAGAGAAAGAGACGAAGACATACGAGAAAAAAGAGAGGGAGAGTGAAAGACCAATGAAAACATGAAACTACATTATCATTATGCTAAAGAACTCACATACTTTTTACTCTGATGCTCGCAATTGATGCCTCATAAGTTTTCTAACCGGAGATGGATCTCTGTTTGCAGCTTTCATTTTATGCTAGGGCCGTACTCCAACTTTCAGTCTGCTAAGTATTACCGGCAGAAAAACAGTTCTGTATATTTTTTATTTCAATTTGCTTTATATTAATCGCGATGCTAGAAATTTTTGGACTAAAAAGAAACATGCATTGCCCGATACTAAGCGAACTTTTATTTCTTCCGTGACCTTATTTTTGCGTGTTACGTATGCTCCCAACTATATTAATTTGTTTAATTTCTCAATACCCTCATCCAAAATTCTTATGTTTTATTTCCTTCGTTCTCTGTTTTTCGGCTTGTTATCATGTATTTTGTTTTATCTCTGTTTACCTGTAGACCTATCTCATCGCACGCTTCTACTAAGGCACCGGTTTTACTTTGTAGTGCATCTATATCTTCCCCTATTAAATCTACATCATCCGCGTTACGCGAACAGTTGATTCAAGCAATTCAATGTTAGTCCCTCTTTGTCCCAGTTTATTTTCTGAATCGCATATTCTAACACAAAGTTAAACAGTAAAGGTACAAGACATCACCTTGTTTCAATCCGTTACGAATCTTAAAACTATCTTACATATACCTACCCGCACTCTGCTTATGATGTCGCTGAGACACATTTTCACAAGTTGAACAAGTTTTTCGCAATTCCAAATTGTGCCAGGATACTATATAACTTTTCACTTTTAAAATAAATCGTAAGCCTTCTTAAAATCAATTGGAACAACCCTATTGTATTCCCATTTCTTCTCCAAAATTATTCTGGAGACGACAATCTGGTCCAACGTGGATCTATTTCTACTAAATTCACATTGGTGATATCCAATTATTTCATCTACGTATACACTTAGGCAAGTTAGCCGGATATTACTATAAACTTCGTAATATGTTGGGAGTAACGAGATTCCGCGGTAGTTATTACAGTCCGATTTATCGCCTTTTTTATAAAGCCGAACTATTATTGAGATTTTCCAATCCTTTGGAAGCTCCTCCCTTCTCCATATAGCACTCATCAATTTATGTAGTCGGATCCGCCTGCAAATCTCCGCGTTCATTTCTAATCATCCCTACCCTCGGCTGGTAACCCTTTCCTAACGAGTTTATTTTTTGTGTAGATCTCTTATGATATTTGTCTTGCTCTTTTCCTCTATCTCCTGAATCTTCTGCGACAGATATTCTCAATTTTTTTCTGAACCCGCATGTTGCGTTGCATTTCGCTGTAGTGGTTGGTATTTGCTTAGCTTTCATTGCTTAGCCATCGTTGCCTTGCTTGTTTTCGTTCCTCATGAAGTTTAAGGCGTTTTTCATCAAACCAAGGCTTGTTTTTCTTGTGTTTCTTCTCACCTACACGTTCCTTCCCTGTGCCGGTCACTGTATCACGAAATGCTTCCCACATCTTACTTACTCCCACTCACACATCAATTTAACTATTAATTTCATCTTTATTACTACTCGAGTCGGCTAAAATTTCAAACTTATTTGAAATTTCGAGTTGGTAGTCTGCTTTTAGGCTTGTATTATCTAGTGGTTTAACTTTGAATTTAAGTTGTTCTGATCCTTTGTATTCTCTGTTCGCGATGCATAACTTTTCCCTCACTTTTGTGATCACTAACTGATGGTCGGTGTCACCTTCCACTTCTCTGTAAGACCTAACATCCATTAAATTTGTGGGCCTTCTTATATCTACTAATACGTGATCTACCTGGTTGAGAGTTTTGTGATCCGAAAATACCCATGTGTATTTGTGTACGTCTTCGTCCTGGAAGCATGTGCTCTTTACTAGTAGGTTTTTCGAGATAGCGAAAGTTATCAGTATTTCTTCATTGTTGTTTGTCTTTCCGGAAAGGCTGTATTTGCCTATAGTATATCTCTATTTTTCCTCCCTCCCTATCTTAATGTTCAAAACCACCCAACACAATTTTCGTATTATACGAGTATTTCGGTAATCGGTCAAACAAACTTTCTAGCTCCTCGTAAAATGTATCCTTGTCGTTATCATCATTAGACACCTTGGTCGGAGCATAGACGAGGTGCATAAACGATTGTTGATGATCGTTCTGTGAAAACTATGGGCTTGAATAAGGTTTTAATCCATGTTGGCTAGTTTTAGTAATGAGAAGTCGAACACATTACCACTGCACCAACCTACCAACTATAAATATCATGGAATTATTACTAAGGTCAGTTCAGAGCTGATCTTTGGAAATAAGGCTTTCTTCCTGTAAGTTGTTTATACCAAAGTGCACGTGGAAATTTACTTATTCAATGATTTATAAACAAATTCGTGCCTTCCTATATCCGAAATAACAAACGTCTAACACGAGCCTCTACTCATAGGAATCGCAAGCAAAGCATGCGGCGGGCGCCGGAAGGAAACCATGATTAGTTATTTAGAAAATGGTGTATAACCAACAGAAGTCGTTTTGATCTCTCGAATCTGGACATACTGAATCCGTGATTACGGTGCGGCGTGCGTTTAGACGACGTTACATCTCACCATGTGACTTCTTTTTACGGGAATAATTTCATAGCCTGTGTTTATGTTCCACCATTATCCTCGGACTTGAATGAGCTCAGAACAACAATCATAGATGCAATAAATTCTGTTACAGAAGACACTCAGATGTGTTTGGGATGAATTCAGCTATCGGTTTTATGTTCGTACAGCGGGAGAAGGGCACACTAAACATTTGTAATTACGGTTAGTGAAACTTTAAGCCTTAATTTCATAGTTCGGAATTTGTTTTGTAACTGTACCACATTTTATTAATAAATACAATTATTTGAAACTGATTACCCGTCTGTTCGTCTGGTGTTTGTTGTGTCGCATGACCAAGTGGCACTGGGAAGGTTGAGTAGAAATTTGGCCAGTGGGACCATCCGAAGTATGGTTCTTCCTTGCTTTCTTCAGTCGCTCCTGGTGGATAGCTGAGTGCCTGAATCTGCAATTATCATGGGCTTCGAACCACACCCCGGCTTGAATGCGGTACAAATTCTCAACGTATATATGATCAAGTGAGGTGACCTCAACGGCCTAAACAGACTCACTCCAATCCTCCCAATTCTTCAGCAGTGACACACCTTATCAACTGAGCTGCTGGTGTCTGTACAGAACTTAAAATTGCATGTACTCATTATGTTCCTTTTCAAAAACCAACTGAATCCGATAAAACCCATCTGAGCTCAGATAGGTTGTTCTTTGTTTAAATCCTCAATTTCCTTCAAACCCTGACTGTTCGGTTGGTTACAATGTAAAATCTGAAGCAGTATCCAGGAATAATGTTAGTACAATGAGATTTATGTTAATTTCTACATAGCATATTTAAAGTCACCCTCTGATTTTGTGTCATTCTACGAACCAGAAAAAGAACCACATAATTTGAAGTGTATTTCACACATGACTATTATCGCGACTTAAACATTTTCTGCGCCCAGGAGTGACCACAGAACTTCCTCATTACGCCCTACTTTTGGTATTTTGTACACTTGTTAGTGCTTTCCACGGCTGTAGGAATACAAAACGAAGCATTTTGAGACATTTCCAGCGCTTTTGAGACAGAAGTAGCTAAATGGTGCTATTATTCTTGGAAATAAAGGTAATTTTTCTTTCTGTAAATCATAGAACTTCTGCTCGAACAGATATATGTAAATCTATATAACAAACTGCATGTTTTGTTTTTCAGTCCCTAATTTCCCGTAAGAGTTGTTATAGTGTATGCTCTTCAGCACGAGATAATTTTAGTAGTTTAAGCGTCGGACTTCGAATCAGGTAGACCGATTTCAAATCCATCTTCTAGTACGGGCATTTTCTTACACGAATTTTGCTTTGTAATCTTTCTGGCAATGACTTTTCCAAGTTTCTATGTGACTCTGTGAGCAGCTGAGCCCTGTGGCCAGACGCGAAATATGGAAAACTGACATCCGCTCTTTACGTGCAAATGTTTATTTTCCTTTGTGGTGTTTCTCCGACCTTACTCTCTTCTAGAGTATTTCCTGTTACACCATCTCTATGTATACAAATAAAAGTGACTATATGTGCGTGGGCATCACGTAAAAAGTACTTGACAGATTGGAATGGTTTTTAGCAGCTGATCAGACACTGGATCGGACTGGGGTATTATCATATCACTTTCAATCTAAAATTATTATCTTCAGAGATAATCTAATTATCCATTGGATTCCAATGGTGGTAGGAAAGATAATGGAAAAATTTAAAACAAAGCACGCAGCAACCCACAACACAATGTTCTTCGACGGGTTGATTACCTGCAAGTGGTCAAATTTGGCATGACTGTCTATTCATTAACAACGGCTATCTTAGGTAACACATTCTAACAAAGCTGATTGGTGACAGTGCCGATGACTGTTGCCAACATATTTTATTTACCCCACACAAAGGGTGGGCAAATAAGCTAGTAGTATTATAAAATTGATGAATTGCAATTTTTCCAATATTGGGTATAATAGTTCTTAAAATATACATTTTTATTCGTTTCTCTCAACTACAAGAAACATATTTGGTATTTAAACCATTTTATCTCAAATCTCTGTAGGTGATGCTAACGCCTGTAATTTGTATGATACCGCAATACACATTCTCGTTCTATTTTTTCCAGCTAGAATATAAAGAAGGAAGAATTGTATATTCTGAAATATGCTTTCAAGAGTCTCCACTAATCAAGGTGGGTTGCGTATTCAATGGGCGAACAGTAACAGAACTCTTAGGCCCAGTTGCTCAAAACTCTTTAATCTTGATCCACGATTAAATCTACACTTCGTAAATCAAAAATAATAAAATAACTTTTTAAAGATATAATGTTCTTATACAATTCGTACTGAAAAGTAAAAAATAATTGTGTTTATGCATGACTAAAAACAAAAG
>JAGDQP010020542.1:10516-33124 GCA_022664845.1 Lepisma saccharinum | reverse complement strand
CCTGATCAGTGGTCAGCACGACGAATGATTGTCCATATTCTGTAGTCAGTCGCTTGATTTCTAACATGGTTGTAAGAACAGTGTCATGATCAGTTGGCGACAAATCAATCAGGGGTAGATACATGACCTGCGTGGCCCGTACTAATTCATGACTTCCTTGCCGAGCCAGTTTTGTGTTGAAGCCGTGATACTCCGGTACATGGTCACTGTTGACAATTGTTTTCAAGAATTGTACATCTTTCTTTCGAGCGTTCAACAATGATATCTGTTGGCATACCTTGACAACTAACTGTTTCAGCGTGGGGGGGGGGGGGGGGGGGAAAAACATGTTACAGGATTCATATTCATAGCCACTTTTTTGCTTCCGCTATACCTTGCAATTGTGACGTCGGGTTCTGGAGATTTGCTCATTTCCTGTTTGGGAATCCTGGGAATGACAACCTGTTTTTCCTCTTTCTGTCCATTTTCATTGTCTCCTGAAAACCTTGTCAAAATCATTCCCATGGCATGAGTTTGCTGTAAGCCGTTTTTTGAGCATATGCTAGCATCGAAGTTATCAGCTACTGCTTGAAGAAGTCCCTGTCCTTCTCTTATGCAACGTAACTTGTAGTTGTCGCTGCAAGCTTTAGCTACTGATGCTTTGAAACGCTTGTATTCGTCATAAGTACTGGTAACTTTGAAGTGGCTTAGTTCTTCACTGACAGTTTTTCTCTGCACTGCATTGGCAAATGCAAGCTGCAATGGGACTGCTGATTTATTTAAACAACTTGTTACTATGTTGCCTATTGTAACTGCTGCGACATCTGGTATATTCAGATCGGACAGCAGCTGCAGTAATGTATGACTACAATCACGTTTTGCAGATTCCACATTAATCCTGACATAGTACTTGGATTTGTCCGCTGTAGGAGTTTCTTTTCGTATTGCAGCAGCCACTGGTCTGATATGTTCCGAGAGAAAGTCCTCCTCGTTTTCAGTTGAAATCAGCGACATTGTGCACTGCTTCCTGAATAAAATCAGGCTTGCTATTCCGGGAGAGGACAGTACCAACAGTTCATCTCCAAAATGTTCTTGCAGTTTTTGCACTAACAGTCTTCTCGATAGTCGACCCCCCAAAGATGAATATAAGGAGTGCAAAGCGACACTGCTCCATGTTTGACTATTGTTTTCAAGCATTTCTTGTGCAACTTCCTTGAAAGCAGCATCGTCTTCTTGCGCATTAGACGCTGAAGCTTTATTTCTTGCCGCAGTAATATTTCTAGCACTTGTAAATAGTTTGTGGCACTTCCAGTGATACCTAGCGTCCGCGGCATGCAAATCACTGCTAGCACCTAAAATTCGTAAACGCACCTCTTCAGCCCACTTGTCTTTCCTTTTATCACACGCGTCTAATATTATCTGCTTCACATCCAACGTACGTACTAGAAAGTAATGCTGGTACCGGCTAGGATTTTTCGGATCACGGTCTTTGCACATTTCACCACAAAAAAAAGCACGCAGCTTGAAAGTCAAATGATTGTGAATCTGAGCGTAACTGCCGTTTACGTGGCTGAATGGTGTCCTCTGTCTGTGACTGCGCTCTTTTAACAGCTCGCTGAATATGGGTTTTTGAAGTGTAACTTGAGACACAGCTTCTATGGCAATGTATCTCCAACCGGGGGTTGGCAGAAAGGCGTTGCTCTAATTCCTGGAAAATACAATCTCCTCGTTGCTTACTTGCTGTTATTATGGATTCTATTCTTTTAGCGGTAACTGCTGTCACCACATCTGTTTTCCCACACTCAAAGAGACACTGATGTTTTGTGGAGTCAGCCATGGGACTCACTCGTCAGGACCTGCAAGAAATAAAATAAAATAGAATGAGGAACCATTACCACTTATTAACTTCGTTACGGTTGACTTTACACAAAAAGAGACTATAGTTTCATATTTTCGGACCACAAAAACATATAATTTGATATGTCGCACGTGCATATAACTTAAAGGTCTGAAAATGACGTCCATGGCAGCCATATTTGCCCCCATGTTGGATTACTGATATTGCTCACGTGCTGGAAGGTGGCATCCAACGGAATTTCGAAACACACATCACAATGAAACACAAATCGTAAAAACATTTTATTCATACCTTAAAACAAGCTTTACCCCTTTGGCACCCGGACTATTTATTAAACTATACAAGAGGTACATTTTGTAAAGGTGGCATATGTGTCCGATTTTTCCTTGAGGAGTTATTAGACTTTTAAAATTCCCATGTTATTCTTATGGGAATAATATAGACGATAACACGTTGACAGTGGATGAAGCCGCATATACTGGGTGAATTAACCGAGGATTTCCGGCAACCTTGAAGCAACTTCTGTTGCTAAGTGAAAATAAAACTTAGTACTGAACTACCAAAATCATCCTAACTTCTGAGTGCATGTGCATGGTTGAAATGGAAGTGGGTATATCTCCGGGACCATTGAGGATGGTGTGCTGATGTTTGGGGGGTTGATGACCTCGCCCATGGGGGTCACTGACCCCACTACCCACCCCTTCCCCAAAATGCTTTCTGACTAGAATCTGACAGAGAACATTTTGGGGATAGTCTACCCGGGGTTACTGACCCCTCCACCCCCACCTCATTTTTTTTACTTTTTTAATTTTTTTTATTTATATTTTTATTATTCTTTTTTTTGCGGCCTACCCCTCCGAATGTTTCCCATCTTTCGGAGTAACCGCCCCTCACCCCCACCATCTGGGCATTTGGGTCATTTGGCCTCCTGGATGTTGGTTCCCCTGAATCGTGTCCCCGGGGAGTACCATTATTTGTTGAATTTTTGCGAGTTTTTCGGTGACTGAGTGTGTGTATTCTGATTTCGAGATGTCCGATAGAGCGAAGAGAACGAAAACTAACAGTTTCGATTATCTGGACATTACAAAGACAGGACTTAAAAAACTCGAAAACGAGTGGCGATCGGAAACCGGTTCGATACGGAATCTAATCCCAACAACCCGTTCCGCCTTAAGCTTTTGGAAAAGATAAAGAAAAAAGAACTAAACCCAAATAAAATGAAGTCAGCAAAAGAAGAAAGAGAATTAAAAGACAAAATTGTTGAGGAAGGATACGCGGATTGGGAAAAAGCCCAAAAGGAGGAGGCAACAACATCAACAGCAACTCCAACTCCGGGGCTAAGAAGACACAGAAGGGGGGCCACGGACCGTGAGGAAGCGGCAGAAGAGCAAGATGAGGATGAACTTAAGATGAGAGTAGCCTATCTAGAGGGAAGAATAGAAGAACTTGAGAAAAACAATGAAAAACTCACACGAGAGAATGGTAGATTAAGAAAGCAGGAGTTGAAACTAGTAATATGGCAAACAAGAGTGGAAGAAAGGGAAACAGAAATTGATAAGCTAGATAAGGAAATCAAAGAACTCAAACAACAATCAATAGACGGAAGTGTTAGGATTAAGGAATTGGAGGTGATGAACCTTCAATACGAAGGAAGAAAGCAGGAAATAGAAGAAAAAATGGAGAAGATGGAAGAAGAAGTAAAAGCATTATACACCGAAAACAGCAAACTGAAATTTGAGAGCTCAAAAACAAGTGAAATTACTACACCAACCTTTGCGGATATGTTAAAAAAAGACAGCAAAATTCCCGAAAAATCTAAAATGATAGAAACTAACAAAAGAATCAACAAGCCGGCAATCATAATAAAACCGAAGGAGGGAGAAAGCATCAAGGATGTCAGAATGAGACTGACAAGGACAGTGGACCGGAACGACAAAATCAATTTCGAGATGATTCAGACAAGATCAGCCCTGGTTCTGCAGATGGTATCATTGCAGGATGAAGAGAAATTAATGAAGCATCCAGGGATTCTAAAAAAATTTGACATGGTAAGCAAAAAAGAAAAACTGAACCCGCTTATGATCATTTACGGAATTCCAACAGAAATGGAGGAAAAAACAGTAGTAGAAGAGTTAATTGAGAGAAATTTACAGGAGACAACGAAGAGCAGAAGAAGTTAATCAAGCCAAAATTCAGAACCGGACCCAGAAATCAGGACAGATATCATTTAGTAATTGAGGTACCAAGATCTGTAAGAGAGATTCTTTTTAGAAGATCCACGATCTACATAGGATTCGAAGCAACAAACATCAAGGATTACTTGGTTGTAACCACTTGCATGAAATGTTTTAGTTACGGACATATATCAAGATACTGCAAGGAGGATGAACGATGTGGTAACTGTGGAGAAAAAGACCATAAAAACAGGACTGCAAAGAACAAGGGAAAAAGACGTGCGTTCCATGTTACATGCGTAAGAAAAAATGTGGAGCGAAAACACAACAAGAATGTCAAACTTACAAAATACAGTTGCAACGTACGATAGATAAGTACGACTACTATGGATAGTGACTCCACAAACTCAGAAAAAAGTGAAAAGAAAACAAAAAAAGGAATCCTCCATGTAGACGGAAACGAAACATAGAAAGACTATTGGAATATAATAACAATAAGAAAATACAAATAATGAATAACTGGATCACAGAGAGCAACGCAAAATATGTAAATGAATTTTTTAATGTTAAACCTGGTTTTATAAAACTTGATAAGGATCAAGTAATATTACATTTCATAAATCCAAAACTACAAACGTTTCCCAGGGGCTTTGCTGAATTGGTCGCGCTAACACATGATAATTTCGACTTAGATGAATTTGAAAACCTTGAAATAGAAGTAAAAGAAAATAAATTTCTCCAAATTTATTATATTGAAACCAGATATGGAAGTGGAATATTACACATTAAATCGTCCAGGGAAGATTTCATGGATGATCTGGATTTGCTCTTAGACCTATTGTCAACAATTAAAGGGAACGCTAGAAGAAAAATTACAATACCAGCAATAGGAACGGGCCTGTGGAGAGTTTCTCCAAGGGAAGTTCTGAGAAAATTTAATGACTGGGAAAGAAGGATAGAAAGTATAGGATTTGAAATGAAGCTTACAGACAATAACATTCTTAGAATAATGGAAGAAGAACAAAGGAAAATAAAAAATGAAGAAAATAAAGACCGAATTGGACTAGAAAACAATGACGAAAAAGTCGAGACCCCACAGGAAAAAGAAGAAGCACAAAAAACGGATCAGGAGGAAATAGCAGAAGAAAACGAAGAGGAAATGGAGTCAATATTCGAAGAATTGGAAACAACAATCGGGGAAGAAATATCAAACAAAAAGAAAAGAGGCTGGAGATCATGGATCCCTAGACTCCACAAAAAGAAGCGAAAAGTTAAAGAAAAGATATCAATAAATGAAGAAGAAACAATAGACAAAACAAGAATGGAGTTATATAGTACTCAGAAACGAGAGGACACGGACGTAGAGAGAGAACCGGCAGAAATAGAAACCCAACAGAAGAACAAATTTGATCCTAAAACTCTGTATTGCAACCTACAATTGTAATATAACCTATCAAGATTGGAGGAGCCGAATAACTTAACGGCTGCCTTCAGAATAATCGTCAGAAACTTACACCTACAAGGAAAAACAATAACCTTCCCGGTTATAGATGAGGTTGATAAAATAAACCTTAGATCAAATGGAATTACAACAGACACAAAAGACTTGTTGCAACTTATCGATAGAATCTTCGAAAGAAGAGAAGAAACCTTTCGGTTGGACAGCGTATACAGGCAATTTGTAATGGCCTACGACAGGATAGCGTTTAATCCTGCAGAGAAGTTCCCGGCGTGCTACGTCCACACCAGACAACCCTGAAATGCTTAAGTTGGCCCAATTAAATGGAGACAGATCTAAATTAGCATGTAGTGAAATAAGACAATAGTGTGAACAAGAAGATGTGGACGTGGCATGCCTGCAGGAGCCTTACACAAGAAAAGGTAGATTGCAAGGGATGCCGGCTGGGGTCATGCAATTGTTGCCTGTAGATGAAAACCCCATGGTGGCAATAGTAATATTTAATAGGGATATTGAAGTTCTGGCACACAGTGAATTTAATGATAAATGGACACAATGTGTGGAACTAAATTTTAAGAAAAACAAATTAATTATAGTTAATGTTTACTGCCAGTTCTCTCTCCCTACTAATAATTTTATACTTAAATTAGATGATATATTAAATAAGTTCAATAATAGATGCATGCTAATCTTGGGAGAATTAAATGCGAAATCTCCGCTCTGGCACTGCCCCAGAATGGACGAAAATGGAGAGCAGTTCGAGGATCTAATACAACAACACAACTTAAATGTGATAAATAGGGACGGCCAACCACCAACTTTCAGGGGCAGGGCCGGAGCGGAATCAAATATTGACGTAACAATGTCTAAGGGATGTATTTACAATAATGTATTAAATTGGAAAGTAAATGAAGATGTTACTACGAGTGCACACAACGTCATCAGTCTGGATATAAACTACAATCAACAAACCACTGAAGAAAAAGACGAAGAAGATGAAACAATGAAATATCAGATTAAGAAAATAAACTGGAAAAAATTCCTAAGAACTCCGAAATTGCCTCAAATAAATAACAACTTTAATCTGAACGAATTGACAAAGAGTCTGGAGCAGGCCACAATTAGAGCAATCAAGGAATCAATACCTATATATAAAAAGAAGAAATATGCTCAATGGACCGAATGCATGGAAAGACTAAAATGAAAGATGAGAGCAGCAAGAAAAAGTTAAAGAGCAGCTGGAAATCACGAGCTCAGGCAGGAAAGACTCAGAAAATATAGGGAAGCCAAGGAAACATTTGAAAAAGAATTGTTTGAATATAGAAAAAGAACATGGGAAAAATTCGTCGAACAAAATCTTAGTCTGGATCCGTGGGATAAACCATATAAATTAATAATGAAGAAAATAAAAACCAAAAGTGCTTACAATACATTAAAGAATGACAATAATGAGTACACCAAAGGATGGAAAGACACCACTGAATTATTATACAAAAAGCTATTTCCAGATGATATTGAAGATGAAGATAATGAACAAAACGCAATAACAGGGAGAATGCTAAAACATACAATGTAAACCTTGAAATAAACAATGAAGAATTAACAGTAACAAACGAAGAAGTAGAAATAGCAATCAAAAGTCTGAAAAACGGTAAAGCCCCGGGTCCAGACGGGATTAAAAATGAAATTTATAAACAAAACAAGGAACTGTGGATACCATATCTATCAAGGTTATTCCGCGAATGTTTTAAACAAGGAGTCTTCCCAAGCTCGTGGAAGAAAGCAAAATTAGTGATCCTACTGAAAGGAGAAGATAAAGATAAGACAAACCCGAAGTCCTACCGTCCGATTTGCCTTTTAAACGTTGTTAGCAAAATTTTCGAAAAAATTATAGCAAAGAGAATTAACGAAAAAAGAGAAAATCTAGAAGATTGCAAACTACAATTTGGGTTTCGAAAGGGCAAATCGACGGAGGACGCAATCAACCAGCTATGTGAGAAGATAAAGCAAATACGGACTGAAGACTGCAAGTATATAATGGGTATCTTCTTCGATATATCAGGAGCATTTGATAACCTCTGGTGGCCTGCTCTATTAAAAGAACTAAAAAATCTCAGGATACATCCAGACATATGGAAACTTGTTAATAACTATTTCATAAATAGAAAAATTGAAGTCAACACGGCTGATGGCGTTGTGTGGAAGGCGCCACAAGGGGCTGTCCCCAGGGGTCAGTCCTGGGACCCATTTTCTGGGACATAACATTCCAGCCATGTCTGGAGATGCTAAGTAGACTGAAAGAGGTGGAAACTGTGGTAGATCTGGCGGTCGTACTAAAAGTAGACGTTGAGGATATAGTAGTAGAACTAATCTGGAACAAAAAGCGAATACAATCGTCAACGAAATGGTAACGTGGTGCAGCAATAACAAATTGACTATCTCAGTAGAAAAAACAAAGTATGTATTATTTAATGGAAAGCTAAATTTTAACAGGGGGCCCATAATCAAAATTAATAACAAATCAACAAAAAGAGAAAAACATTATAAATATCTGGGCCTTATAGTAGATGAAAAACTAAATTTTAGGGAACATACAACAAATGTAACGAATAAAGCAATTAAAATTACCCATAAACTTATAACTATTGCCACAAATGAACTAAAAATACCAACTAAAATTATAAGGCTGTACCACGACCAAGTGATTAGAGCAGTAATGTGTTACGCCGCTAGTGCCTGGAGCTACCGGATGGACGATATAAAACAATCTCAAATAGTGAACAGAGCCCAAAGGCAATTGCTAATAAGGCTAACTGGAGCCTATCGAACCACTCCGGTGGAAGCACTTCAGGTAGCGACCGCAACCCTGCCGATGCATCTTCAAATTAAACAACACGGAGCCATGTACTGACTGAAAAAAAACAACGACAAAATAAGAGAAATCATACGTACGGAAATCAACAATAAAGAAGAACTAACAAGGGAAATAGTCCGTGCATGGCAACGTTTTTGGGAAAACAACCCGAAAGCAAGAAGACTCTATGGTATCTTTCCGGAAGTGGCTGAAAGATTGGAAGTGCAACTGGAAGTCAGTGGAGGAATGATACATTACCTCATGGGACACGGCCCATACCGCCAGAAGCTAAGAGAACTTAAACTTGTTGAAGATAATCTATGTCATACCTGCAATACAACAGCTACACCAGAACATATAGTTCTAAGATGTACCGAAACTGAAAATTTGGTATTGGATCTAAGAAATAGAATAAGGGATGTAAACACGGCAAAGGTCCTGCGAACACCGGAACTCGCCTTGATACTTCAGGAGCTGACATCAAAAATCTCAAGGTACTATAAAGAGAAATTTATGAGGGGAAGGATGACATAGATATATGGATAAATAAACTCAATATAGAAGATTAACGATTACGGGTTTCGTGAGGCGCGAGCGTGTCGTGTGTGTGCGGCGTCGCGCGGGTGCCGAGCAAGCATCTCGAAAGAACATTATGTATCTAAACGTGTTCAAATAACCATCCAGATGTGTTAAAGACAACCGAAAAGTGGCCTAAATAAAACTATACAGAATAACTAATTAGAACATGATTATCAGCAAATAAAGTGAATAATTGGTCGCTGGAAGCCAGTGGCAAATTAGAGTGCCTTGTGCAGGAATCCTTCACAAGAGACGCTCATCGTGTGCGTGTTGAATAAATGTGGTGGCGGGAAAGTGTAGTGAAATAGTAAAACATATAATAATTAAAATATTTAACAACATCAAATAATCCAAACAACACTTACATTCCGGAACCCGGAATGGAAGCGTACAGCAAAATAGCCTAGTGTATGTGTGACCAAATGAGTGAATGATGGAGAGGGAAATCAGAAGAGGAATCTAAGGTTAAAATGGAGGGAAACGTAGTAAGGATAACAAAGGTAGATGCATACAAACTTTGTAGGAGAACATCATTTCTACGGCTATGATGTGCCAATCCCCCCTTCCCCAAAGGAATACAAGTGCAAATGAAGTGAGAGTCAAAGTGTGGCAAGTGAAAACAACCTAAACCCTATGGTGAGCGAGGAAGAGGAAGATATCGGTAAAGAAGACGACTAGGAAGGAGAAGCGGAAAAACTTTGTGGGCGAAACAACATTCCCACGCGCAACCCGATCCTAAAATTCCTCTCTTATCTCGTTGCAGGGGCAGCAAAAGAAGAAGATGCTGAATCAAGTCCATGTTTGTGTTGTCATTGTGAAGTTCGTGTGTTGTCCATGTGTTTGTCCTAAATGTTATGTATCAATGTTTCCTTTTATAATAAAATTGCAAATATGGTAGGTAGGGAACTCCCCCCAAGCAAATGTTCTAAACATGAACTAAAGACCAGAAGAACCTTGGATGCCTGGTCAAAAGTCCGTCCCGCAACAGCTGAAGTCTAAACTGAAGGAACATAGGAGCTTCTTGGAGTGCCGGAATCCCGGCAATCCAAGGATCTCGAGGGATAGCCTGTCCCAAAATGGTGAGAGCGAACAACTGCTCGTGCTGTACGTCCCCGAAAGTACACTACCTATTTTGTGTAAAGAATGCAGAGAGACAGGGGTGGAAGGCGGGTCCCCAAATGAAAAAAAAAATGTCTGTGAAAGTGATTAGATTCACGCTTGGTAGAAGTAATTGGTCTTTGGAAAATTACATGAATCTTTGTCTTGGGATCGAAATAGCAAACAGTTACTCTCGGTAACGTCACGCAGTAGCGATAAAACCAAAGTCAATGGCATTATGATCAATTAAATAAATAGGCCTAATGTGCAAGTGTCTTCTCCAGCAGCTGCCAAAAAATTTAAATTTCATCACAGCACCATGGATACTATTACTGACTCCAGTTCTAATCTTACTATTCTGGATTCTGTAGCCTTATAAAAACTAGGAGAATGTTTTGAAATGAAATAAGTCCAGCACCAATTGTCATATTCTATTTATGCAATCTACGACATTATGCAGAGATCTGTACAACTTCATGTCATATCGCGAAATGGAAAATGTTAACGACGTGAGAAATCATAACAACAGAACACTAGATTTAGTTCTTAAAAATATTCCTCATGTTTCGGTTTCTAAAGAGATTCATCCATTAATGCCTGAAGACAATCATCATCCAACTTTATTTATTGAAATTCAATGCCAGCGTACAACGAACCCTCGGACAATAAATACGGTTAAAATTTTCCACTTTGCTAAAGCGAATTTCAAAGCCATATATCGGGAATTAGCTGACATTAACTGGAATATTCTAGACTAACACAAAAACGTTAACTGGAATATTCTGGACAACTTCTATGAAATCATAATCGAAATATTCGTAAATGTTGGTTCACTCTGTCTACTATCAAAAGTATAAAACAAAAATCTTTACCCTATGGTAAATGGAAAAAGAGAATCGGGAACACTCGTAAACATCACAAAATGTTTGTCAAACTGATAACATCGATAAAAAAGGAAATAGTCTCTGAAGTTTTTAATTTTATCAGGGAATTCGAGGAAAGCGTTTTAATTTACCCTACTAAAATATGGAATTTCGTTACAAAGAGGTCACGAAGATCACCATAAAGTACATTAAAATACGGTAACCAAATCTTGAATAAAGATCAAAATATTGTAAAGCGTTTGCACATTTTTTCCAATCAGTTGAGAAGCGATCAACAATAAACTTTAATTATGACAAGTTAGACTTGCCCCAATCAATAACAAGTTAGACATGTTTCATTTAAACCCGATCAGTCTGAAAGAAACATTTAAAACCAAAAAGGCCTAATGGACCTGACAGCATACCACTGTATGTATGTAATACCTGACAGCATACTACAGAAAGGGTGTGCAGAATTACTAAAACATTCCCTACATAAAATCACGAATTTGTCTGTATCTACATCAATTTTTCTAGATGAATGGAAAGTTGCAACTATCTTTCCAATACCAAAGTAAAATTGTGCGAAACAAATTGATAGTTTTAGACCCACTGTAATTCTATCTGCGTCGGCAAGGATATACGAACACACAATATATACACGACTGCTTACTCATATCAACCAGTAATCTCAACATATCAACATGGCTTTTTGTCGAATAGGTCTACAATCAGCAACTTGTAACAGTCACAGATTTAACTGCGGAAAAACTTAACATGGGTGGAAAAGTAGATATTTTATATGTGACCGGCTCGGAAGAAACAAGCCTTATGCCTAAAATACAACACGCGCGAGAAAAACGCGTTTAAAGTTTTGCAACATTGTACCGTTCGTTGAGGAATATTTACGATGTTTCCTACTGTACTCAGTTATACGCTGTACATCATGTACCATCATGTACACGTGCTGTTAGTGGGCAGACAGAAGTGTGCTAGTAGAATGTGTCTGCAATGGATATGTTTCGGTTGATGTGTGAGTGTTACTGACTGCGTGTAAGCATCGGAGTGACAATTTCCGTGTGCAGTAGCGTATTTTGTTTCGGGGTAAGAAGTTTGCGGAAACTGTGTTTCCTTTGTATAGGTCAATAATAACCTCGAAACTCTTACGTATTGCTCTAGTATTGTATGCGGTACAATGGATGGTTTCGACATCGATCGAATTTTATTCGCGAGTGAGCCGACAGACGATTCTCATTCTCCAACTCTTCGGATTCGGAAACGGACAATGATGACGAGGAGTAGCCCACAACAGCTATGTCGAATAGGTCTAGTTCAAGTGCAGGTACGTCCACGCAAGTGAATGAGTCGTTGTCATCGATAGTGTCGCTTAAGAAATCTCGTGAAGACGCGGATGAAGAGAAAACTGTAGACGAGTTTTCTGCAGCAACGTGCTGTACAGCTCAGTGTAATCAGAAAATTCCTCGTACGTTGACCATTAAAACACGCCAGTGTTTTATGAAGTTACAGAAATCAGAACAAGATTTGTTAATTAAAGGACACCTGAACTGTCTTCATCAACATCCGAAACTGTCTGAAATCTACCAGTCGCAAAGGTCAAAACAAGACGCTAAACGAGCTGCTGCATCAGAAAGAACCTGGGAGGGGGGTCGTCAGAACCTCTTATGCATATGAATTTTGTAACACGTAGTAAACATCACGCTTTTCACACTTTTGCTTATGATCAGGTTAGCATAAAGTAGCTCTCCAGTCGGATCAACTGCAGATTTTCGAATGCGACAGGATGGTCTGAAAGCATAGAAATCATCAAAACCGGAAAATCGAATTTTTAGGCATAAGGCTTGTTTCTTCCGAGCCGGTCACATACATACACTTTGGAAACGTTTTTGATACCGTAAATTACGATACTCTGTTAAACAAACTTTATAATATGAATTTAATGAAGCCTGCCCTGAACCTCATTTAATCTTATTAATAAACAGAAAACACGATGTTACATAATTATAACAATTATGTCAGTGATAGTTTCAATGTAACGTCAGGGGTGCCTCAAGGCTCTAACCTGGGTCCACTTCTCTTTCTAATATACATAAATGACCTGCCCGAAACCTTGTCAAAGTAAAACAAATTACTCTTCGCGGATGACCTAAAAATACGTTCTATTAATGATTGTGAAGAACTGCAAGATGACATAACTAACCTAGTGTCTTGGCGTGTAAACAATGTTCTCTCTCTCAATATCAAAAAGCTTGAAAAAGCTTCTACAAAGACGTACAAAGTAGTGAAGAATCGAAACCACTGAATAAGACGCCACTAACGTGAATTTCCTTCTTTCTGACAAATACAATTATAACACTATCTTAGGAAAGACAGAACTATGTCCGATGTAGTACAACGTTAGCGTGTTGGACTTCAAATCTGTAGAACTAGGTTCGATCCCACCTACTCCACGATTTTTTTTTTTTAAATATACCTGTATGAGAATCATGCTTCTGAGTTTGTTAAGCCGCCTATTAACGGTCTGCACACATGCAGAATTATGTAACGAAATGAGTAAACACCAAAATAAGTAATTGGGCAATTATTATAATAAATGTAAGATGGAAGTGGAACATAATAAACAGAGGTCAAATCGCCGTCAAGCGTTTAACCTTTTAACTTTAGAAGTTGTGATGTTGTGTAACGTCAGAAAGTAGAAGACAACAACTAAAAATATACATATGTGCGTAAACAATTACCTTGCTATTTATAGACTAAAGGTCAAAGTATACTATACACAAAATTCAGTCTTACCGATGTAAATAATTTATTGATTATAGTTGATTCCAAATCAGGCCGCATAGCCGTCACGTGTGTAACGGTGCTTTATGAAAGACGCTTATAGCGGCGGGTTAATCACACTTTAGTTTCTGTTTGAAACCAAGTTTTCGGATTTTTATCGAACTTCCGTTTCTGTTTAAAAGAAAAAAGAAAAAAAAAAGAAGGAAACCCAACGTTAGAAGACAAACAGAAGAACAGAGCAGTTATAACAAACACACTATGCGGCATTAGTGTACCTTTTTGGAGAGCCGAGAGCTACCCGCCAACATTTTGCTCACGGTGAAATTTCATAAAGCCTATAAATAAATTCAAAATTCTATCAGTAACGATAAGATCTTAGACGATTCCGGTGTGGGGCTGCAGTGACTCAATGGTAGAGTTCACATCTGGTGCTACTGATCGTCGGTTCGATTCCTGCTCATGCCATGTGGACTATGTGGTGGACTAACATCGTGTGCGTGGGTTTTCTCGGGGCTCTCCCGTTTCCTCCCACTCTCCTCATTCCACCAATTTATCCCATTATCATCCGTCCGGGCTGAGCCAAAGTTGGCTAAAGGACTTAAAAATTAAAGTCAAATTCAACGATTACCGTCAGGTGTAAATGATTCGGAAGTCTTAAAATTGTATGGTTCTATGCTACTAACAAAAATAATGAACAAACTTACAAGCACCCACTAGGAAACCCTCAGTTCCTGAAATGTTGAAATCAGAATTGATATGACCCGCTGCCCGTCATCTTGACTGAAGTTTTACAGGATGATTTGATTTGATTTGATTTATTTGCGTTCATTTGACCAGGTACATGCAAATTGCAAACTGGTATAGAACATGTCAGTTCAGAAACATATATAGTAAATACACACACATACATACATATATTCATACACATAAACATGATCGGGTATGTCATGTTAATTTTTTCTGGGTGGTGTGATGACAATAACAGTAAAAACAGCAACATATAGGCCTACATACAGCCCACAATAAACTCATATTGCACTTAACGTATTATTGACAATATTTTACCCGATATTGACTTTTACAATACATGCACACAAAACACAAAATAGCAATGAAATACATTTACAAAGAATACAACAAAGATATTATACAATGTGGAAATTAAATGCAGTTAACTTATTTGATACTACTTGAGAGTGAATACAGAATAATATATACAAAATACATTCTCAAAGAACACAATATCTAAATTACTAGGTTAAATTATTGGGGTGGTGTGATGCCATTAAGAGTGAGAAAACAAAACAATTACACAAGGCAGCACACACATACATACGTACAGTGAAAATAGTTAACCCGGATATTGTCAATTCATACACACGAAATACACGACAGAAATAATACCTTTAAAAAAACTATTATTTTAAATCTACAATTATTTACTTTATAGTACAACAGTGATTATACAATTATATATACAACAAGATACATTCCAAAGAATATCAATAGGTACCACTCACTTCCTGTTTAGCTTATTGATGTTTCTAAAAACTCTTCCACACTGTACAAGCATTGTTCCACAAGTAGTTTTCTTAACAAATTTTTAAAAATGTTTTTGTCTTTTGCATGTTTAATATTTACCGGCAATTTATTAAATAATTTAATGCTCATATAATATTGTGATTTCGAGTACTTGGCTGTTTTGTGATCCGGCAGGGATAAGTCTTGATTATGTCTGGTATAATGATTGTGTTTACCACAGTTCTTGTTTAAATGTTCTATGTTATTATACGTCATAAGAAGTACTTCATATACGTACAGTGAAGGAAGAGTTAATATATTTAATTTGCGAAATAGTCTTTTACATGATGTTCTTCTAGGTTTACCGGTTATTGCTCTTAATGCTTGCTTCTGACATAGAAATGGTTTCTGCCTATTTGGAGAGTAGCCCCAAAACGCCACCCCATATCGTAGTTGTGATTCAAATATGGCGTGATAGACGGTTAATATTTACAATAGGTACCAAAGATCTAATTACAAAGATGGCTGAAGAGAGTTTACTGCATAATGTATCCACATGCTCTTTCCAGTTTAATTCTTCGTCTATTGTCACACCATGGAATTTTGTAGATTTAGAACATGTAATTTCTTTATTCATTATACTTAACTTTTGGGTACAACTGATCTTCTGTTGTTTATTATGGAAATTTATGCATTTCGTCTTTTCACTGTTTAATTTTAGTTTATTATTTTCAAACCAGGTTTCCAATTGAAATACCGTTGTGTCTATCTGTTGTTGGAGATTTATCATGTCGGACTTGATAAGTACATTTGTATCATCCGCATAAAGAATTGTGTTTCCTTGTGTGACATTTGGTGGAAGATCGTTGATGTATATTAAAAACATTAGCGGTCCGAGTACAGAACCTTGTGGAACACCAACTTTCAATTTTGTCGGAGAGGAAAGAGTTTTCACAATTAAACCCGTTCTTTCGTCAATGTGACTAATTTCTACTATCTGTGTTCTGTTCAGTAAATAAGATTCAAGCCACGATAGGGGATTTCCTCGTATACCATAACGATACAATTTACTTAGTAATATTTTGTGGTTAACACTATCAAAAGCTTTGCTTAGATCACAAAAAATACCAAAAGAATTTTCCTTCCTATCTAGCCCATTTATAATATCCTGAAGAAAATCGGAGAGTGCGGTTAGAGTTGATTTTCCACGAAGAAACCCATGTTGTGATCGAGATATAACGTTGTTACTGGAAAGATGATTTTTAATTCTATCACAGATCACGGTTTCAAATATTTTTGAGAAAGCAGAAGTGAGAGATATCGGACGGTAATTTTTAACATCTTTTTTATTTCCTTTTTTAAATAGAGGTTTAACAATGGTTGTTTTTAGATACTGTGGAAATATGCCTTGTTTAAATGATTCATTTATGATATGTGCTAAAGGGTGTGCAATAATATGTGCAGATTTTTTTAGCCCATACATTGGCACATCGTATACACAAGAGGTGGTATTCTTGAGCTTCTTAATTACACCTAGGACCTAGTGAGGAGTAGTGGGCGTTAGAAACAGAGTACTGGAGATAAATGGAATGCCTTTTTTATTGTTCTCAATTAGCCGGTCTGATGCATCAGTGACTTCGCACATTCCAATGTTAGAAAAATAATCGTTGAAATATTCTGCAATGTTTTTGGGGTCATTAATATTTTCATTATTTGAATTGATTAATTCGATATTTTTTCTTGATTTGTCAATATTTCGAGATTCACCTTTTATAATTTCCCAGGTAATTTTATTTTTGTTTGAAGCGTATTTTATTAATCTGTTGTAATGCATTTTCTTTGCTTCAGTGAGAACGGTTTTATACAATTTCTTGCACCTCGCATAATATTTACTAAATTTCTGTTGTGTGTTACTTTTACTCTCTTTATGAAGTTGTTTTAACCTATTACATGATGTAATGATACCTACTGTAATCCAAGGTTTTTTACAGTTACTATTAATCTTTCTTAGTTTCTTAGGAAAGGAAGCTTCAAAATATAATTTAAATTTGGCGATGAATTTCTTGAAAATGAGATCTATTGTACTCGTGTTCTGATTTTCCAAGTTCCAATCTTCCAGTTCCAATAAGTGTACGAATTCTTCTATGTTTGGATCACTGAAGTGTCGTTTTGTAATTGTAATACTGTTAAATGATTTTTTTTGAAAAAATTCCTTGAGAACTATAATCTGACCTAAGTGATAATTAATGCCTAGATCTAACACTGATGATTTAAAGCTATCAGGTGGATGATTTGTTAATATATTATCAATAACACTTTTTGAAGTTTTGGTTATACGTGTTGGTTGAGTAATAGTAGCGACGAGATTATATGATTTTAGAAGTGCTTGAAACTTTTCCGTGTTCGAAGAGTTAGTAGATATATCAATGTTAAAATCTCCACATATTATAATTATGCTGTATTTCTTAAGGATTGCATTAAGAAGAATGTCTAAATTATGTAAAAATATGTTAAGATTTGCATCAGGCGTTCTATAAATTACAATGATGATAACTTAACTACACACATCGAGCAGGATATTCCAGTAGTATTTCGTTTCGATCCGGCGTTGAATATCCGAGATTTGGTGTGAAACCCAGCAGTGGTTCTCACCCTGTTTTGTTTCGCGGCACACCTAACGTTCTTACCTTTGTTTCCAGGCTCGCAATTAATCCTGAGCACTCATCGCAACTTCACAGAGGGAAGAAGTCTCAAGCGCAATATCCTTGAAAGAGTGCAATCATCAAGAGATCTCTGCTAGTTTGTGCCAATAGCCCTTTGCGCTTTTTCCATGGAAGAAAAGCTAACTACACCACCTGAATTCTCAACGGTGTGCTGATGTCAGATCAGCAGACTACTGAAAATTAATTTCTTTAGTTTCATGGCTCTGATCAGCCATCCACACCATAGGTGTACATTTGGACCCGACCTCGCTCAACCTCGACCTCGACTTCGCGATCTCACTTTGACCTCGACCTCGCGACATGACTTCGACCTCAACCTCGCTCAACCTCGACATCGCGATCTCACTTTGATCTCGACCTCGCTCAACCTTGAATTCGCGATCTCACTTCGACTTCAACCTCGCTCAACCTCGAACTCGCGATGGGACTTCGACTTCGACCTCGACTTCGCTCAATCTCGACCTCGCGATTTGACGTCGACCTCGCTCAACCTCGACCTCGCGATCTCATTTCGACCTCGACCTCACGGTTTGAGGTCGAAGTTGGACCTCGCGAAATTGAAGAATGAAATGAACACCTACTGTGTAAGACATGTCTATGGAACATTTCGGGTTCCGAGCGCGGTGGCTAAACGGTATAGCGCTCACCTCTGGTGCTGGGGATCGTTGGTTCGATCCCGACTCATGCCACGTCTAGTTTGTGTATGACAAATCCAGTCTGGGTGGGTTTTCTCGGGGTGCTCCCGTTTCTTCCCACTTTGTTCATTCCACCAATTCTTCCCATCATCATCCATCCGTCCTGAGCCAAAGTTGCCTAAAAGCCTTACAAATTAAATTCAACAAATAAATAAATATTCGGTCTATTTCAAAATAAATAAATTCTTAATTAAAATGAGTACTTTAGTCAGACAAAGGATATTTGGGATAGTGAATTATTTCGGAATACGTAGTTGTAGTTTAAAGTGAAGTTACGTATCTTGAAAAATGATTTTTATATTATGTATGCTGTGTTTGAGTGGGATTTCTCTGTAACAATTTAGGTGTGTGAGTGGGATTTCTCTGTAACAATTAAGCAATCCCGCTGATCAATGTTTTACATCCCTGCTGCGGATAACATTCTTCCGTTGAATCCATAGTCGAAATGAAGTTTGAAAATTGGAACAGCACTTCTTTGTTTGTCCAAACTTGATTTTTTAAGCTACAGCTGTTTATGAAACCGAAGGCAAGTTCCACTTCTCTCGCAGTCCTTATTTTTTAAGTATGCAAAACAAAGCACTTCCTTTTAATTTAAAAAGATGAAGCAAACATCATTTTAGTGATAGTATGTAGGAAAATACACATGCAGAAAATTATTTTTCATATGTATCGCCAATTCCTTACATTCTTTGGGAAAGAAGAAAAGAATCTGTGTTCACCACGATGGCGTGCATCCAAATGTTTAATATGATCTAGTTTCACCTGGAAGTAAATAAATGTTTAAACTCAGGACAATTTGAGGAGGAATCACGAATCAATGTCTATAATTGAGCAATACGTGTCACGACAAGAGAGAGTCATCAATTGTCATATTTTAAAGTCAAATTTAACTTTTATGGCAAAATTTCATGTGGAAAATACTAGTTTTGAATTTGATTTGACTTGAGTAGCTAAACTTCTGGTTTATAGTTAGATCTATTTTCTAATGAACTGTAGCTCACTGATTCACTGTAGCCAGAGTTGTATACATTAGTCAGGTGATTTAACCTGGAATACTATGAAGTATGAACTATGGAACACACGAGAAAAAAAATGTTTTGCATAGAAATATAATTCGTATCGTGACGGGCGTAAGGCGTAGTGCTGTTACCGCCCATAAACTCATTTTATCTATTGAAATATAAGTAAAAGAAAATGTAAAATTTCCCTAATAAATAAGGTTACTTCACAAAGTGTTGATCAAAACACGTGTATGGATCAATGAAATCATCAAACTTTGGTTATTGTGAAGTGACGGGTTGTATGAATTTACTGATTTCATTATTCAACTTACATAATGGTTTGAACAGGCATATATGGTTAGCCCCGTTACAAGTCGGCGTAAAGATGTAACTTGGCAAGCACTCTTCTGGGAAAGTAAGAAAAGAAACTACGACCATCATTCCATCCTGGTATTTGCCTGTGTGACTAAAGGAAGAACCCTGGAGAAACGACACTGAAGATGGCTTTCTTGACTTTTCAAATTTGAGTCACCGACTGACGTGACTTCAGTTTTTTGGTACAAATGTTCGGAGGGATTCCTGCCTCACACTAGGCGACTTGGTCGCGCGACCGAGTCACAGTTCATTTTTGTTTCCCTGAGCCAGTTTGATAAAAACTTTTCCAACGACACCCCACGCACCTCTCTGCCCTTGTAGTTCCTGAGATTTCATTTCTATACATGGACGGACAGAATGAGCGGGATTATAAGGTCCCTTTTAGCTATAGCTACGCTATCAAGGGACCTCCTTAAGTAATAAATTTACTTTATTTTTTTCTCTTCTGGAGTTGCACCTAGGGACCGTCATTTCAATAACGGACTGCAAACTTAGTGTTAAAACTTACAACATCCACACGGCCTCGTAGCTTAGAGGTAGAGCGTTGGCATGGCATTCGGGAGGTCATGGGTTCAATCCCAGCGGCCGACCATCCTGACTGATGTTTTCCACAGTTCCTCACTCACACCAGGCAAATGCCAGGATGGAACCTTTAACTTAGTCCCTCGCCGACACCTTCCCGAATCCTTTTAGCTCCCCTATCCCGCCTGAGCTTTAGATGCCTGAAGTCATAAATAAAATTCAATTCAACCAGCACAGTCTCGGAACTGGCCCTCCACCTTCATAATTAAGGGCCCTCCTAGCCCTCGCCTCCACTTTTTTCATTTTTCAAACTCTAAGAGCATTATCAAATTTTTTAGATCATAGCGAACTAGTATTTACAAATTACTACAAAATACAATGGACAGCGATCTCGAGATCATGTCGATTGATGAGTACTGAGACTTCATTTAAATAATGACGTCATTTGAAAACGTATCACTCAAGAATGGACAAGATCTCGAGATCGACAGGGTTTTCAGTCTAATAACTCTGCCAGGTGGTTCAGTGACCATAACCACTAAACCTCGATAACCCTCTGTTTTAAACTTCAACCTCGACCTTGCCAACGGACTTCAACCCCAACCTCGCGACAGGACTTCGACCTCGTTCAAACTCGACCTCGCGAAGGGACTTCGACCTCGACCTTGCGATGGGGTTTCTACCTCGACCTCGCTCAACCTCGACTTCGCAATCTCACTTCGACCTCGACCACGCTCAACCTCGAACTCGCGACATGACTTCGACCTCAACCTCGCTCAACCTCGACCTCGCAATTTTACTTCGACCTCGACCTCGCGAACTCTCTTCGACCTCAACCTCGCGATCTCACTTCGACTTCGACCTCGCTCAACCTCGAACTCGCGATCTCATTTCGACCTCGACCTCACTCAACCTCGACATCGCGGTTTGAGGTCGAGGTCGGACCTCGCGAGATTCAACACCTCTGATCCAGACAGACTAATGTGCCACGGCACTCCGGTTCATAATTACTAAACTAAAAGGATTTCTAGTGTGTAGGGTAAAGTAGCCGATTATCTAATTTCATTCACGCTTGCAATTTTTCATTAGACAAGTGATATAACGCAATGCTTAGCATACGAATTTACTATGCGAATAATTACATGATATCGGGTGTTCTGTCCAAAGAACGTTTAGACGTTCTAAGGATGGGACCATCAGTTTCACGTGGAAACACTTGTCCCCCCAATGGATATCGAACCTGACAGCTTTTGGACAATGAATAATGGGGAACAATATAGCTTGTCTCTTCTGTGTTTTGGTTTAGCGTGAGACATAACTGTCTCAATATCTTAATTTATGGTTCCACGTTTATAACAATCACTCTGAAACTAGCAGGTCTTTTCCGTTTGGTTAGCTTTCTCAATTTTCAGAATTCATCCTAGCACCTAATTGACAGACAGAGAGAAACGGATTTCAGATTTGGGTTCAGTGACCCTGATTATCGATTAAAATCTTGTAACTATACAGCTGGCGGATCTTTCTGATTTAGTTCAATTTCATCATTAAGGACCCACACTCACGCGAACACACCTCAATGAAAGTAGTTAACAACTATTTCAGATCTTGTTTCAGGGACTCTATTTATTGGGAAGTTTCAATTTTTGTTACTCTAAAGCTGACATAAATAACGAAATAACGTTGAAACAGCGGAGAAGGGCTCTAGGTTTACCGACAGTAAGCGTGGGTCCGCGTTGAAACTGGTTTGGAGCCTTGATTTTAACACAGTGGTTCGGAGCCGATTTTACCAAAATCTTTAGGAATCATCCTCAGAAACTCACAGGATCGTTAAAGAGTCAATAATTTAATTAATTAATTAGGATTAGAGCAGATTGGTGGTAATACCAGATGACTATATATACGTACAATTCACATCATTGTAGTAGAGCGTAATATGGAGTTAACATTGCCTGCGCCAAAGAACTTTAATGTGGAAAGGGCACAAGACTAAAGTAATTAAGGGCATTAATCACCTGAACTACTACTACTACTACTACTACTACTACTACTACTACTACTACTACTACTACTACTACTACTACTACTACTACTACTACTACTACTACTAC
>JAGDQP010020542.1:0-10416 GCA_022664845.1 Lepisma saccharinum | reverse complement strand
TGATGATGATGATGATGATGATGATGATGATGATGATGATGATGATGATGATGATGATGATGATGATGATGATGATGATGATGATGATGATGATGATGATGATGATGATGATGATGATGATGATGATTATTATTATTATTATTATTATTATTATTATTATTAATCATGATCCACCATGATCCGACTTTGGATATTCTTATTCTTTCTTTATAGCAGCATTTTGTTGACCACCTCTGACCAGATTTCAGGACGGTGAACCCGATGCTGTAATGAGAATATCGAGAAGTAACTTCCGTACGACAAATAGCTACAGGCAAATACACACTTATTTATTGCTATTACATGATTTACTTATTTTGTATTAAATGTTCACATATAATATATTGACGTTCTGTCAACACCCACTACCACTCAGATGTTATATTTTATACATAATAATTACTTGTGTCCTGAAATAATAATATGAATACATATAAAACTGATTTATTTTAATGTAATTATTTTATCTAATTATTCAATGCTTTGAGGATATCTCATTACATAAAAAAGTTTCACGAACCCAGGACCTCCCGATTAGAAGCCACGCGTTCTACCACTGAACTAATATGAACATATCTACCAAACTTCTTCTGACAGAACTCCTTCTGAAGAAACATGACTGAATTTTCGGTGTCCAAGAAAATGACATTCATATCTGTTGTAAACGCTATAATGTTTTATCCTTTGTTTTGTTCATTCTATGGATGCGAGAACTATGTTTGCTGTTTTCCCTTTCATTGCAAATGTGCTTTTACGTGTGGAAACATACGTGACAAAACTATAACGTGCTCACATGTATACATAGTTTCGAAATACTATATCATTGCATATTTCAATGAATGTTACTTTTTTCTACACTTAATAACATTTCAACATGTCTTATTGCACTTAAAAAGAAGAAAAACACATTTGCACGATTTTTGTCCAATTGCGAAGATTCACCTACCCTTGGGGGCTCGAACCTGGCATCTTTGGTTTACTGTTTCCGAAGATACCCGAAGTTGGACTTAGAGAATTTCCAGCTCAAAACAACCTAATCAATGCGGTAACTTCTTGCACTAGGTTGTACATATTATATCTTCTGATCCCACTGACGGCCTAGTTTTTTTTTTCATGTTTGCTGTGTAGCATAGGGTACAAAATATATTTTTTCACGATTTTTTTTTCAATTACATGTTTCGAGTTATTCAAACTCAAAGCACATTTTTGTATTTTTATAATTTTCTCCAAAGATGGGCCTGTCATATGAAAGCTTGTTCAATCTCTGTACATTGCACTTTATGTCTGCTTCCTAGGCCAAATAGAGGCGGTGGTACAGCACTCTGAAGACAGTTAAGTTAGCTCACAGAAGGGAAAATTCTGTGAACTTTGCCCTTGAATAATTTTAAAATGGTAGGACATATGGGACTAAAAATTATCATAATGACTAAGGTCCACGAGTATTTTAAACTCCCCAAATTTCATGCAAATTGGAGATGGTCGGGTTGAAAACTTTACCAAAGTGTGGAATTACTCAAATATTGCCTGCAGATTTTCCTGCGGCTTCATTTATCCCTGCAGAATTTTTACCCTTCCTTTCTTACCTGATTAAGCCAACACATCGTCACCTTGGAATCAGAAGTACAATGTCCACTTTTTAGCAAAATGGAGTTGACACTGCAGTCAAAGACCTTGTACTGAAGGACATCAACCCCTCAAAAAATATATCACAAAACAACCTCCAAGTGACTAAAAATGTAATGAATTTATACACACTTTAAATGGAACTTCAAACTTTAAAACTAGTTTTTCTCAAAAGTAGCTGGACAAAGTACCTTCTGGTTCCAAGGTGACTATATATAAGTTGGCGTGTTTACTATCGTCATGTTGTAGTGCAATACGATGGCAACGAGGAAGAAGAACCAAGTTGAAAGTAAGTTTAAAATTTGGTCCTCGCCACGTAAATTTACATTTAAATATTACCTACTTGCAATTACGTTATACTAGCAAAAGTACCCACCCGTTGGTGCCGGGTGAAGAAAATAATTATGTTGGCAACAGTCATTGGGCCATTCCACTACTCGCTTCCACGTGGCGGGCTGCCCTTAATTTGGTAAGTTATGGGGGACTGCGTTCCCATGGTGCAGATATGTGGTAGCCATGTTGTTACTACCACCACTAATAATAATAATAATAATAATGATCTTAAACAGCAACAACTACTACTACTACACCTACACCAACAACAACTATTACAACTAATACTATTACTACTACTGATACTACTGCAATGCCTTAAAACGTTACATCTAAATATTTTTATTTACAACAACCCGAATTTAAATTTAAAAATTATAAACTAATTTATTTATTTCTAATCGATGTTTTAACTTAACATGGAAACAATATATTTATTGCATTGTTATAACAATGAAATAAGTGTTTATATTAATTAGTTCGAGACACAGTTACTTCCGGTTAGTAAAAATGGAGCTCTAATTGGTCCATTACATGGTCATATTCGAAAAATCATTGCAATCGGTAAAGCCGTTCTGGCGTGATGCGGGAACAAACATCGTGACATTCATTTTTATATTGTTATATTTACTTGAATCAGGTATTACCTGATGCGGAAATGAGAGAGAGAAGGGGTTAGTTGTATAGGTAGGAAGATATTTAGATGTAAAGAAAGAATGCTGATGATGGGAGCAAGCACATTATGTGGACCGACCGGATAGAATGGGATGAAAGTCAAGGTGTTTTACACGTAAATTGAGGGAGTTAGGTGAGTTTCTGCGAGGCCCCAGGGGCCACTGGCGGTCGCGACCGCTGTACGTAACATTAATTACTTATTAACAAATTAAATATCCCATTTTAGGTGTTTTATTAGGTCTACTAAATTAATACAAACTATTAGCTATATATATATTTATATTTACAAATTTGAATTTCACATTCAGTTCAACACTATTGTCTATGTCGGCCTCTTTCTAATTTAGTGATTTCTTCTCAATCGCATACACTCCACTTTTAGTGTATACAACTTTACAACATACAAATAGTTAAAATTGAAAATTTTAAATTTCTGCCGAATCAATATTTTCATTTCTCCTTTCAGCACATATTTTCTTATCTCTTCCTCTTTACTTCGTTAACCATCTATACACATATTTATCGAAATTTGTGCTGTCATACGAGGGGGTACCCAAAAGAAACCGGAATCATTCTCTGGTGGCCGGATCCGTTGTAGTACATGCTTCCGCCGCTAGCTGCCTCTTGCTGGAATCCTTTTGCATCAGTCTACCGAGCAGCGTTGTCGAGTGAAGTCGTGGTGCCACGTAATAAATATTTTTGTTAAGCGCCTCTTGCTTGTTCGGCGATTTTTGTGATGACTGAAAACGAAACAACGCGTGAGGCTGTGAAATTCTGTTTTCTGTTTGGGGAAACAGTTGTAATGCTTGAAACGACTTACAAGGAAGCTGCTCTTGGAAAAACAAAACTTACGAGTGTTTGTTTGTTTTTGTTTTTGCTTCGAGACCACTTGAAGACCAACCTCGCTCAGGGCGACCCTCGACCTCCCGAACAGATGTAAACATCGCCAGAACTGGTGGAGTGATTTATGGAAGACCGTCGCAGAACCACTGATAAACTTGTTGATTTGTTTGGTGCGCCTGGAGTTCCTGCCAACGGACTTTGAGCAAGAAATTGCAAATGAAAAGAATTGCAGAAAAAAAACGTGCTTGAGTAGCAGACAAAACCTTGATTGCGAAACGATTTTTAACGGAAAACATGATCCAGCTTTTGCACCCGCCATATTCATATTCACTTTTTCATACAACATGAAGACTGACTGTTGCAGCCAAGTAAGTACATGCCATTTTAAAGTATGGTGTTCCATGCGCTATGATGACGTTACTGAGTTCATGTAGTTTAAAATGTGTTAATCGATTACCTAAGTGAAAGACAGATCTACAATACACACAGCATAGTTCACTCGTTAAATATCACCAGTAAAATAATCTTAGTCAAAACTACTTACAGCAGCATCCGTACTGACAGAAACCTGCGATTCTTGTTCGCTTTGTTGATAATCTTCAGTTTGAGCTCCCCATTCCTGAGTATTTCTAAATGGCAATTAGAAGATAAAACATGACTAGTGACCTTCTGAGACAGTACTCTATGACAAGCAAAATAAAACAAATTTTGGCTTTATTACTTTTTAGATAGAGGCAACGAAGTCTTATACATACTGCTTTACAGCATGCTTCCATTGGATGCGTCATGTGAATTTTAAATAATATGACCTTTTCTAAAGCAACACCAGCATAATTTACAACAAAAAATACACATAATTACATATTCAATTATCATATTCAACTGCTCGAAGATGGTAACAAACTGTTACCAAAAAGGTTAGCAACAGTCTAGACGACAATAATACATTAAAGTTAGTCATACGAGAGTAATGTTAAAGTAAGTTTAAATTTTAATTATTTAAAATTAGAAACTCGTTCCATAGATTCGTATCGTTGCAAAGACAAATGTGAACTAATTGTCTACTATCGTGAAGACATGAAAAGGCTCTTTTATTTATTTATTTAGTGACAACACAACAGGCAATGGCCTAATTATAGTGTTAAGCTTTACAAAGTAGTTGTACAGAGTTTATTGACAATTGTATCTCTAAATTCTTTAGGTGACATATAGCATACGTCCAGATCATTGTGAACTGTACAGAGTTGGTTATATATAGTACAAATTCTCCAGATTGGTGACCTCATTAAGATATTGGTTCTTGCCTTTTTACAGTGGAAGAAACCAGTATTATTAACGCGAGTTTTAGATGATGGGACACGAAACTGTAATGTCGAAACTAAATCCATACAATCTAACTTATTTTGAACAATTTTTTGCAGAAATAACAGATCAGCAATGTTGCGCCTTTGTTCTAAACTCTGAATATTAAAGTTCTTAATGACTGCATTGTAACTGTCATAAGCAGGATAGATTCGAGTTTCTTTAAAGGTCAGGAATTTAAGAAATTTTGATTGGATTTTCTCTAATTGTTGGCAATGTTTCAATTGATATGGATTCCAAATAGAAGAAGCATATTCTACCTTGGAGCGAACATAAGCATAGTAAATTTTTTCCAATATTGATATGTTGTTGAATTCTCTTCCCGTCCTAATTACGAATCCTAGTAACTTCAAGGCTTCATTTGTTATATTTGTTACATGTATGTTAAAAGTCAATTTCGAGTCAAAAGTGACACCAAGATCCTTAACTACAGTAGGTCTGTTTAGTACAATTTTATTAATGGAATAATCAAATTGATGAGTGGTTTTATTTCTATTAAATGATAATACTTTACATTTACTTATGTTGACTCCAAGTTGATTAATAGCACACCAGTTTGCAATATAATCTAAGCTTTGCTGAAGTCTTATGCAGTCTCCGATAGAGTTGACTTTTGTATATATTTTAAAGTCATCTGCAAATAACAATTTTTCATTACCAGACACACAATCAGGAAGGTCATTAACAAATAAGAGGAATAACAAAGGTCCTAGGTTTGAACCTTGAGGAACTCCTGAGAGTGCAGAATATTCATATGATTTGTATTCTTTATAGACAACTGATTGCTTGCGATTTGTTAAGTACGAATAGAGGAGCCTAATCACAGTGGGTGAGAAGTGATAGTGATTTAATTTTTCCAGTAATATATTGTGATTAACCCTGTCAAATGCTTTCTCAAAGTCAATATAAATCACATCAACTTGCTTGCCTTCGTCCATCGAATTTGCTATGTAGTCCGTAACAAGTGCTAAGTTTGTTACCGTGGATTTCTGAGAAACAAAGCCATGCTGCTTAGCTGAAATAACTGGTTGAATATGATTACCAATTCTCTTGTATAAGATCTGTTCAAATACTTTTGCAAAAGCTGGTAATATTGCAATTGGCCTAAAGTCATTAATGTCTCTAGTATTATTAGATTTTGGGATAGGACAAACCAGGGCAGATTTCCATTTGTCGGGGAAAGTACATGTTTTTAGGGATAAGTTAAATGCTATCAATAGGGGATATTTAAATATATCAACACATCCCTTAACTACATATGAGGGTATACCATCAGAACCAACTGACGTTTTCGATTTTAAATTTTTGATAGCATTTTCAACTTCCTTTAGTTGAATTTGGTCAATGCACAGTGTCCCTATTTCATCATTTCTATTACTAACAGCATCACCATTAAGATTATGATATGTGTGAGAGGAGGATAGAAATACCGATTGAAAATACTGAGCGAATGCATTTCCTATCTCATCATTCCTAGATAGCTCCTGACCTTCAAATTTTAATACATTTGGCGGTAGGTGCCTTTTTTTATTTTTGATAAAATTCCACAGTTCGCTCGAGTTGGTACTAATATTATTTTCAGAATTAATTATAAAACTCTTATAAGCAATTCTAATGTCTTTCTTAATGGAAATAAAGACATAAGTCAATTGTAACAGTAGTATTGGACCGCTTAATCAGTTCGATTACACCGCCAGAAAGCTCAGAAGCCTCCTGAGAACGCCCAGTAGAACCAGAGATCGCGCTAAGAGACGCATAATCCTATTTAACATTTTTTTTTCTATCCCAAGGACGTTTGTTTCTTCAAGATAATCCTCTGTGAGAGAGAATTTTCCACATATTAATATGAACTGGAAGCACTAAAAAAGAAAAACTAAATAATGTATGTAAGTGTTCTGTCCAGTTTCGAGTTTGTGCGTTCTATCCATTCGAAGAATTAACCTTTGGAGATTTTATCCTTTCGAAGCTTTGTCTTTTGGGTTTTGAGGTTTCTGTCTTATAGGTGTTCTGTCTTTTTTTTTTTTTTTTTTTTCCGATTTCCGAGATTGGGGATTCTGTCCATTTTCAATTTTGGGATTTTGTCGATTTCCGAAATTGGGGGTTCTGTCCGTTGGGGGATTTGTTCCTTTGCAGGTACTCTGGACACAAGGCTATAATCTATATTTTGCATAGTAACGAAGTTTATATTTGCTGCATATTTAATACATTATTGACTTTGTAACATGCATACCAGATGTTATAACTACATAATGTTTTAGTAAGATGATCACCGAAATTATTATTGAAGTACGCCTATATCATGTAATTATAAAATGTCTTTGCAAAAACAAGATTATTAATATTTTTGTAATATCACATTCCATGCTTCATTACTAGATTCTACAAACATTGTTATCAATAATAATATAAATTTCAAACGGATACTATTATTGCTGCAACACTTGCTATCCACAAAAGCACAGAGCAAACCAGGAAATCAGAGAACAAATGATAAGAATCTAAACAGCACATAGTTACGTCGTCTATTGTGGTCTGGTGGTTTATATGTCGCGCGGCCAAGTAGACGGTTGAGGGGAATTTCGAATTCTGCTTCGACAGATCAATGAAACCCATAAGTGTTGGACTTCATGACGGTGGATGAAAGTGGACACAAAGTTATGACGTAACGGCGAGGGCTGAGTGAATATTTGAGGGTGATAGTAAAGTAGCTTGAGGGTGAAGACAAAATTGAATTTGTAAGGGTGAGTGAGGTTTGAAGAAAATGGAAGACCTTTGATGGTACCATCCCAAATGGGTTTCACCCTGGTCTTCCTCAATCTCACCTGGTGAATGTCAGGATCTACAATTATCGTACGCACTGAACCATACCGCGGCCAGGGAGTACGCTACACCCCCACGACACCCCCCTAACACCCTCCCTAGACTTCGACAACACCCCCCTAAGGAAAATTTCTGAACACCCCCTCTAAGGGGGGTGTTCTTTCGCGACATTTAATAGTGAGAAATTCCTGGAATTTCGATTTACGAAGACGGCAGTTATGGTAATACACAATCAAATCTTGGTAGTAGTTTTGCATTTCTTCCGAAGAAATAGCTTCTTTTGGGCTACATTCCTTTGTCACCTCGCAAAAATCCATCAGCAGCAAAAGAAATGAGGCAGGAAACAATAAACATCCCCGTATGAAAGCATCTGTTTGGTGGCTGCTCCCTGCAGTGTTAGAGTGCAGAGATGCTAGACTCACTTCAGATGCACTCATTATCTATTAAGTTGTTTTGTGTGCACAGTGGAAAAGGCGGAACGCCTCACAATGAAGAGGAGAATTATTGAAACAAAGGAACGAAGTTTAGGAGCTCGTACATATGCATTAATTTTTCTAATTTAAGTGAATCTTTGCTTCATAACTAAATTAATGGAAATAAAAGTAACAGTGTTTACAAACTTGATGCGACGACCTTTCTAATACCTAACTCTGTCTTCTTCAGGGTTTTATTTCATCATACTCTCATTCATTAAAAAGAAAACAGGTAAAATTCATCTATGTCAACGCTAACGAACATTTTGTGAAACAAAAACGATATGAAATGAAGCACCGAGCGGCCGTGGCTCGATGCTTTGGAGCTGGCTTCGCATTCCGGAGGTCCAGGATTCCATTCCTGGAGACGGTCATCCTGACTGAAGTTTTCAAGTCTTATCAGGTAAACGCCGGGATCATATGTTATTTCAAGGCTATGTCCGTTTCCGTCCAATTTCCTTTCCCATTTTTCATGCTTGTTGTTGTTGCTAAGCTCCAATGTAAAATAGTCTCCGAGTTGTATATGGAGATACCAGAAATAAATAAATCTTCGGAAGTGTTACGCTGCTGGACTTGTAGTGTAAGCTCGTGATGTTTAGACATATACTCAAATATACAGTTACAGACAGATCACAAGTGGCTGGAGACAAAGTCATACGTTTCCCTACTTAGGTGCCAGTTAAATAAGGTATCATTCAAACACTCACTCATTTGTGCCAGACTTTGGTACTCGAACTCGTGACGTACAGACTAGCACAAACACACATACAGACAGACAATAATTAAAAGAGCTTTCTTTTTTGTTATCCTGAACGTGTTACGTTCTCGCTAAAGATAAAAAAGAGTCCTGAAAATTTTTCCTTAGTCAAGATAGTATGACACTGGCTACATAGTTTTTCCGATTTTTTATTTAACTCTACCCCCAGATGAAATGATTAGCACCGAAGCCCTGCGTGCGCTTTCTCTTATTTGTATTGGAACTGACAATATTTGAAATTCGAAGAGTAAAAATAAGAGAGACTGCGGTAATCAACATTTCATCAAGCAATCGGGATTTTTGAAAATTTTAATATTTCATTAAATTTAATATTTTAATAGCCACGGGTCGTGCATGCAGGCGTTAGGGCAACGACTCGAAGGTCCCGGGTTCGAGTCCTGGTAGGGGCATGGGTGTTTGTGGATTTTAACTTGGTGAAAAGGATCGAATCGTGACGGACCGAAGTCAAAAGTGTTACTAGACTGTCCCATAGAAAATAAAGTTTTTACGTGCATGAAGGTAATAGTGACAACCACTACTTGTAATCTTTGGCGTGCTGGAACTCATTACAAACCATTGACTATTCACCAGTTTCTGTTAATTTTGATTCGCCACTTTCTTTCAGAGTTTATACGGTTCGAAAATCGAAACGGGAGGGCATGCCGTGGTCCAGTCAGGATGAGTTTCTGGGTTGGCTCCCGGATATCCACATGGTTAACGCTCTCGCCCTTTGTGAGGGAGGTTCCGGGTTCGATTAGCAGAATTTTGATACTTATCCAGTATCGTGATAAATATTAGGGAGACACTTTGAATACTAAAACGAGCAAATTGGTATCATGGGAGCCAAAGTACAACTGCGACGAGAGCCGATGCGCTGACTATGTACTACCCAACGAAAAGCCGTTTGAATTTTATTTTATTTATGGCATTCAAGCATCTCAGGCTTAGGCCGAGCTAAAAGCCGTCTGGCACACCTTGGCGCTCGACGGAATGTCGTACCAGTAGTTTGGGTTTGAGTTAGTAGATATGGTTTTAGGTGTTAGAAACGTCAGTGTGGCAAATTTCTGCATGGTTTGATAAAGAAACGAGATCATGAGTAATATTTTCTCGTTGTGAAAGTTTAAAGAATTTTATTCAAACGTCCATCAATGCTTTGGTTTGTAGCGACAGAAAAACGAAAAATAGATACCAGAAACGTTCCTCCGGAAATATATATGTTAGCGACTAATCTGAAAATAACCTTATTGGTCAAAATTGAATTTTGCATTTTTAATGTTTTTCTGCTTCTCATTGAGCATTCCGAAAAAAACAACAACTAAAAATGACATTTTACAATATATTAGTCAATTCACCTTAATACCGTTAACAAGAATTGAATTTGTGGAAGTGGATGCCCTGATTTCAGCATTTGTTTGGAAAACCTCAATGAAGTCGGTCACTTTGGGCATCGATCCGAGAACTTTGGAATAAAAAGTGCATACAATTTCTACT
>JAGDQP010020541.1:4778-33125 GCA_022664845.1 Lepisma saccharinum | reverse complement strand
CCCCCCCACTTAGTTTTTGTTATATTTCGGAAACGGTGAGGGGACAAACGAAACTTTTTTCGGGACAAACGGGGACAAACGAAGGACAAACGATTGGGAAAGAAATATTTTGAGTTTTTTGAACTGGGGGGGCTGGTGAAATGGACCTGCTGACGTGATGCAGCGTGAGGATGCAACACTTGCGTGATGCAATTGTGAGTATGTTGGCAATAAAATCACCAAGTTCTGGACACGTGGCTTTAACATTCTTAGATAAGCTATGAATTGTTTAACTACGACACGCTTTTTTAATGTATGATGATAACAATATGGTTTAATTATTTCAAGGCTACAATTTACAAAGAAAAACAAAGGTGGCGGATATAACGTTGTAAGAAAAATAAGGATTCCAAGGTTTTGGAGCTAACCTTGATAGCCAAGCTTGGGAGATAAGTTATGAGCAAAAATAGGAAGCAATATTAAGAAGGAAGCAAGGGTGACTACATAAATAAGAAACTTTATGTGAGAGAAGCGTGCATTCTTTCTCGAAGCACAAAAACTGCTAAAAGCAAATCATCACGCTTGAACGTAAAAACTGGAAGTGAAGAAGGCTTTAGCCTCTGTTTTATATGATAGCAATAAACTTGAAGATTCGTCAGAGGCGGAGGAGCCTCATGTGCGGATCCATCCAACAGCCAAAGAAGCTGTTAGTATATTGTAATAGTGGAAAAAATGTGAAATGAAAGCGAATATAACATGCTCTTTTGTTTTGAAATAGCTGAGAGAAAGAAAACGATGCAGCTTTTACTAGAGAGAAATGTAAATCCGTAGTAGAAACTGAAGGAAACGAAATACCGCAATAAGCTTTTTAACACTCCGTATTAATAAGTTACTACACCTTTCTCGTCGTCTTTCGTTTGATTATTCAACCACCAGGTGAAAACACGATATACGATCAAAACAATAAATGGATGTTGTAGAGCGGTACCTATTAGTAAAACAAGGACATTTCAGAAGAATGTGTGCCAGGTATCCATTCCTTCTGTGCAGTTAGTGAACGTGGAACTATGCTATTATACAGATTAGTTTCTTCAGTTGTGTAGTAAAATTTGAACGACGAACAGCGTAAGTCTTCAGAAGCTTCAAAGTAATTGCTTTATAAAAGGACAAAACGTTAGAAGATCCAACCTTGGTAAGCCATTTAATAACTAATGGTATTAGCCTACTGTAAGATTCCCTAGATACAAAGTGAAGGAATCCAAAACTACAGAAAGACCTATGAAATGCAGGAACTGTATGCTGTATCACGAGAAACAAAAAATGCACAAGCAAACCACACTGTTACAAATACAGTGAATGGCCCCCCCAGCTTCAAGTGCTCCATCCCACCAAATAAAAACTATTGTGCCCGTTGGAGGAGACAGAGACATTGTACTGCGGCATCTAACTACTCTTTAAGACCTAGACAGGGCAGGAAGAAGATTCGGACCAGGGTATTTCGAACAGAAAAATAAAGAATATGTTTAACGAAGAACTCAAAGAATACACAAATATAATTACTCAGTGGGTTGCCACCGCACTTTCATTAACTCTACCTACGGACTCACTTCACCAAGTTTCTTCTGCCATTAATATGACCTCAAGAAAAATAAGTCTATCGAAGAAAACATACCTTTGATGATTACCACAAAAGACATTCTCTATATTCGAAAGACCGCATGTTATGGAACTGCTGACAGTTGAAAAGAAGAAGAAATCCTTATAACTTTCAATCTAAATTCAATCCAAAATTACCCTCATTCCCTTATCAACCTTTCTCTTTCTTTTCTGCTCAATCACACAACAATAATTGTACATTTCCAGTCTAATCATTTCTGAAAATTACTAAGCTGCCACCAGGGTGCTGCTTGCTTGGCGGAGGCGGGTGTGGCCTGTTGTAGGGTTTGGTTTCAAGAGCTGTGAATGTTCAATTCTATCACTATGCTAGATTTAACTCAATAAATAAATATTAACTTACAGGACAAAAGTAGTGAAAATGGGCTAGAAGTCCTGCCTGGGTGGCCCTGCGAGCCCGGGTATTTTACATTACAGTAATTAGATCATGGTGATGATGTTTGAATCGGTTTATAATTGCTTTAAACAATTTTGTAATGCTTGTATACGGACTCAAAATTTCTACGGACAAGACGTTCGGTGTCCCACAGGGCTCTAATCTTGCACCTTTATTCTTTCTTCTTACGATCAATGAGTTGCCTAGTGCTTCATAGTTGAAATGTTCTTTACGTTGATAATATGAAATTTTATAAAAGTAAGTACTTTTTAATAGACTCTAAGACACTTCAAAGCGACTTAAACAAACTAGAAGTTTGGTACAAAGCAAATTATCTTTTCTTAAACGTTCCTAAGTTTCACTTTAACGTTGTAACGTTAGTCTTAATTTCCTCCACAAACTTAGTGGAATAAAAAAGGCTTAGATGTACCTTCTGTTTGTCTCAAGACTTATTTTCGTATCTCATATATGACATAACCGAATAAAAAATAATCATTTTGTTTATGCATGACTAAATGAAAATTATGGGGCGCACTGACATATACAGTCACTTTATAAATTCTTGAATTAGCGCGCTCTATGCTTTTCTTTTAAGTCATGTATAAACAAATTATTTTTCACTTTTAAGTACGAATTGTTTAAGAAAAATATGTCTTTAAAAAAGTTCATTATTATTATTTTTTAGTTATTTCGGTATTCGGGTATTTTTTCTCAAGCTAATGTTTTGTTACCCAAATCCTAAAGCGTTCTGCCACCAGTCAAATGGAAGGTCGTTGCAGGCTAGTATTTATTTTAGGATAAATAAGTCCATATTAAAAAACAAACAATTAAAATATGCCTGCCTTCAGAATATATTAAAATATACAGAAATATATGAAAGTAACAATGGAATATTGTATTGTCACCCGACTTACGGCGCTGTGCAAAATTTCGTCATTGCATAACGTCGAGAAATGAGTTAAATTAACGTTACAGGATTTGAGGACACCATCAACCACTGAAAAGATAAGAATGTAAAAATTTTCTTCTGTTATTATCTATGTTCAAACTTTGAATATAAATCATTAATTTGGTACCAATCTGACAGAAAACATGCGGTAATATATGAAGATGTTTCAATCAAGATATGTAGCATTCAGAATGTGTGTATTATGGTAAATCAGAGCCAGTTTCAGGTAATACAAATATGTCCAGTTGTTACTATTTAGTTCAGAAGATTAATAGTCGATATATATACCTGTATATATATACTGTATACGCTACTACAAAAACGTATTGGTTATCGCACCTATCTATCTCTCCAAATTTCAACACCATCGAGCAAAATTTGTGCAAGAAACTATTTTTAAAATTATATTACGGTACCTAGAAAGCAAATATATAGGGGGCACTTGGATAATGAGCCACTATTCGTAATAAAATTCAGAAAATACGTATATTCATACGATACCTGATTGCCATTGTAACAAGCGTATCGGTAAATTAGTTATATATCGTATGAACACTATTAAAGAGTGTGTCGTGTTGCTCTCATTAATAAATTAAGTAAATAAGTAAACACCAAAACCAGTAGCCGGCTGCGTGACCGAGCGGTTTGCAGCGGTAGGCCATCGGCTCGAAGGTCCCTGGTTCGAATCCCGGCAGGGGCATGGGTGTGGATTTTAATAGCTAAAGGGCGAATCGTGACGAGCCAAAGTCCAAAGTTACTAGACTGGCTCTTATAAAAAATAAAGTTTACAAAGTTTTTACCAAAACCAGTGAAAAAAAATGAAAGGGTGAACGAAAAGTTTGTGATCAAACAGGCGATTAGACAAAGCTGTTCGACTTCAAACTATTCCCAAGATTCAAAATAGTATTTGTAAGGTGTACTTATATTGGCAGCTATTCTCGGACTGAATTATATTCAAATGCTTATTAATTATTTTCAATTTGGACTGTCAAAAATAAGTCTATACCATTGAACACTTTGATATTTTAGTTTGAAGTTCTTTCTTACTTTTATCATTTAATCCCTGCATAAGCTCTCGTTATGTGAAGCACGCTAGATGGCCCAACAGAGTCTGTACATGGAAAAATGAATAACAGTTTTACTAGCTATTGTTTTGAGGTACTTTAGTTTCAGTTCTTTGCAAAACATTGATTAACATCTTTCCAAACTTATTTTCTTATAATCTATTGTAGTACAATTGATCTATATAATATTTTAATGTGATAAGTGCTGTAATGTCTTGTATTACCTGATTACATTAAACAAAGACTTTCATTTCGTTTTATATAATTATATGTATTCTTCCATCAGCCCGAATCTATTTCCTTAAATCAACACAATCATGCAGATTTTTCACAGCTGATACTGTATATGTATAGCAATAACAGTGTATAATTAAAGGCGCTGAACGAATGCAGATTTTCAACCCTGTTTCCAAATATGGTAAGAGCCATGGAACAAAAGTATTGAAAAACGCATTGGAATGCAATACTTTAAAGGATATTGGTATGAACAAAAGTTTTGACTATTTCTTTACAGAATATTTCCGAAATTTGCAGAGATGTCCCTCCTATGTGTAAGATCTATGAACGAAAATCAAAATTAGGATTAATAATTCCCACTGGGTTACAAAAATATTTCTATCCGAGATAAAATAAGGGAACTATTACCACTTGGGGAGAATTTTAAACTTAAGAATTTTTTTTTTGTCAACGAAAAGTGATATATTTTCAAATATCAACCTTCTTCAGCTAAATATCAGCACAATACTTTCCACAAAAGTATGTCATTTTATTGTGCAAATCTCTGTAAGTCAATAAACATATACGATATTTTAATGCTTGTATTTTTAATAAGAAAAGCTTGTTATAGATATGCGCCAAATCTTTGTCCATAACTGTACAGTGTACACCTGTAAGCAGAGGTTGAAGATAAAAATAAGCGTAGTATTGTACAATAGAAGATAGTTTTGTTTGTTTGTTTGTTTGAATGGCACTTGAGAACTACGTAAGTGAAAAGGTTAATAGTAAAGCATGTGGATTTCGAACAGTGCCTTGTGTAGAAAGATGTATGATTACTCAAAATTGATGACATAAAATGGAACTGAACAGGATTATGTACGCCAGGGTTACAAGAGGAATTGTAAATATGGCCAAATGCTTAACATGGAATATACGAAATGTAGGGAAGGTTGCTTATATTGTACCACCTCCTAACTCGTACCACAACATGTTTTCATAGTACTAGCAGCGCTGGAATCCGTGTTATGGCATTTTAAGAAACTACTTTAGTATAGAGAAAAGGCGAACAAAAGATGACACACTCTCGCCAGCTATCTTGCACTCTCGCTGCGTGTTCACTTTTTATGGCTGTTTATTGATTTGTGCCCCGTCTGATGTAATTTTATGGTTGTTTTTACAAGGACTTTCCGACAGAATGGTAAGTTAATAGTTTTATTGATAGAGCATTTATTTTACGTGTTACTTTGTAGGTAATACGTAATTGTCATATGAGTGGAACATATGACGAATATTGTAGTAAGTGCGCTTTTGTGCAAAATGAGACAATTGCCCAGTTTGTACCCTTAATTTGTACCGGTACAACATAGGAAATCGCTTTTGATTTAGGCGTGTTACGCCTTGCAGAGGCAGAGCAAGAAGAGGACCGCGAAGAGGAAGTATGGAGCCAAGATGATTACTATTAGTGTTCTAGTAGACATAGATGAGATTGAGGGTTTTCATTTTGTATGCGAAGTTTGTAGCGTTGAAAATACGGCATGTGGTACAAATTAGGGACCCGGTTGCTAAAATTGCGCATTGAGGTAGTTTTGTATTACACTGTTTAACGTTAACAACAATCGCGTGTTTACACAAGGATCAAAGATTTGAGAACAGCATTGTTGTGCACTCAGAGTTTCATGTACAACCCAAAATACGCAAAATGGTACAATATAGGCAACCTTCCCCAATAACAGGCTTGTCCCTTTGCGGAAGACTTATCATTAAAAGTAATTAGAAGAGAGAATGTGTGTGTGTGTGCTAGGGATGGTATCGAGACGAGACGAGACTGACATCAATCTCATTCTTGTCTTGAATTTGTTTTGAGGTGGGTTTTGGTATTTGGTCTCTTCTCGACTTTAAAGTTTCGGCCTTGGTCTTAGTCTCGAATAAAAACTTCAGTTTCTTCTTAGTCTCAGTCTTGATACGTTGTTCTCGATCTTGGCTCGCTCTCGTCTCGCTAATCTCGAAAGAAATTAAGTAGTAGTGGAGGTGAGCAGGCACGAAAGTAAATAATGACTCGAGAAGTTCATGGATAAGATTAATTGTATTGTTGTAATGTAATTGTTACAATAGGTGTAGGTGAGATTTGGTTAGTGTGAAATAAAGCTATTGAAATTGGAATTTAAAAGAAATATTTAACGTCAAGAGAAACTGCTCATTACAGTAAGTTCATTAAGCTCGTTGAGCATCTATAGGCTTCAGCAGGATCAGTTGTACTTAGATACTTTGGATAGATACTATGCTCAATGGGATCGGATGCTAACTTTCGAAACTTTAAGTTGTTTCAGATTCGATGAATAAGTTTCATGGGACAGGTCCTTTATAAGCACGCTTCAAATCTATTGAATTTTATAGTTCACCTTATACCAATTCGTACTAAGGCACCTGTAACTGTTGTTAGTATATGAGTGTGACGTTGGGGTCCACGTAGGAGCTTCAGAGATGGCGCGTCAGACATTTCTATTTGTAAATGCAGTGTTTGAACGGACATTCGAAAAAAATGTGCATAATTACGAATATTTAAATGGTAAAGAACATTATTGGAGTTATCAGTAATAATAAAATGTACTTATATTCATATAAACACTTTTATTAATATATAAATGTCAGCATGTACTGAAAATTGTTACTAGGTTCAATAATCCTTCGGGTATGTAGGCATATTTCTCTAGAGGCAAATATCCAAAACATATATTTAATATATGAAACCGTACAAGGTTAAAAACAAACGAACCCAGCAAAAAAAATCGAAATAGAATAACATACCTATTTAATTTCTATGAATAGATGATTTTTACTTTATACCTCCATATCTTTGCAGGGTAGCAGAGATTTCCAGAAAAAATAATCTCTTTCGTCGGAGATTAATCTGGTACGAAATCTCTCGTAGCAAGAAAGATTCCTGAGGTGGTTGGAAATTTCTTTAGTATGAATTCCCACGCAGTTGAAATCCCTCAGAGAGCAGAAACTACGAAGTTTCGAGAATACGGATGAAGGTAGAATCCTGTAGTAGTGAGCAATGTCTCTCGTAGTGATTCGCAGTAAAGTGGTAATCTCGCTGTTGTTATAGTCGCGCCGCTCGCTGAATATAACTAAGTGATTTATGACGGACGTTCGGGAGTTTGCCTAGTCATCAAATTATTTCAGGATACGTTAGCTGAAGTTGGCCGGATTAGAATAGTGACCATCCCATCCAATACCGTCTCAACCTTTCACCAAAGGGACTAACGGTTGATTCACATATATAGGACTGTGTACACAGCATGCGCCTACCTTTCGAGTCACTTTGAAAGTGATTTCCCAATGTCATGGTCCGATACAGTCACAGCACAACTGCTGAATTTTAATTTTAATTTTTAAATTATATTTAAGGTCTTTATTTCAACAAAATTCTTAACGTACACAACGGAGAACAAACAGAGGAATTTTAAATTTATACCGCAGAACCGTGGATACTCGAACCTAGTGAGAGCGAGACTGAAATGTCGATAAAGAAATAAAGAAAAATCAAATCACCGGGAATAGACAATATTCCAGCCGAATTAATTAAAGCGGGAAGAACAGCACTAATCAAGGAATTGCATAAATTCGTAAACGCTATATGGAGAAAGGAGGAGCTTCCAAATGAATGGAAAACCTCAATAAGTGTTTCAGTTTATAAGAAAAGCGATAAATCGGACTGTAACAATTACCGCGGAATCTCGTTACTTCCAACATGTTACAAAGTATTGAGTAATATTCTGTTAACTCGCCTAAGCGTATACGTAGATGAAGTAATTGGGGATCACCAATGTAGGTTTAGAAGAAATAGATCCACGTTGGACCAGATTTTCACCTTGAGACAAATTTTGGAGAAGAAATGGGAATACAATGGGACTGTTCACCAGCTATTCATTGATTTTATAAAGGCTTATGATTCTTTTAAAAGGGAAAACTTATACAGTATCCTGGTACAATTTGGAATTCCGAAAAAACTTACTCCTTGTGAAAATGTGTCTCAGCGACCCCATAAGCAGAGTACGGATAGGTAATAATATGTGAGATAGTTTCAAGATTCTCAACGAATTGAAACAAGGCGATGCCTTGTCACCACTACTGTTTAACTTTGCGTTAGAATATGCGATTTTGAAAATAAAAGAGGACATAAAGGGACTAACGTTCAATGGCTTGAATCAACTGTACGTGTACGCGGATGATGTAGATTTAATAGGGGACGATATAGATGCACCACAAAGTAACACCGATGTCTTAGTAAAGGCGTGCAATGTGATAGGTCTACAGGTAAACATAGAGAAAACTAAATACATGATAACAAGCCGAAACACAGGGAAGGAAGGAAATAGGTACATAACAATTAAGAATGAGAACATAGAGAATGTAAACAAATTTAAATTCTTGGTAGCATACGTAAAAAGCAAAAATGAGGTAACGGAAGAAATAAAAAGACGTTTAGTATCGACCAACGCATGTTTCTATTTAGTACACAAACTTCTAACCTCGCGATTAATATCAAGAAAGTTGAAATTGGAAATATACAGAACGGTTATTCTGCCGGTAATACTTTACTGTTGGGACAGTTGGAGTACGACCCTAGCAGATGAACATAAATTACGTGTATTTGAGAATAATGTTTTGAGAAAGATACACGGGCCGAAACGGGATGAGATGACTGGAGAATGGAGGAGACTGCGCAATGAAGAACTTCACGGACTTTACGACTTACCCGATGTTGTAAGAATAATGAAATCACGACAACGACGGCCATGTAGCTTGGAGGGGAGAAAAACGATTATTATATTCCATCTTGTTCGAAAGCCGGAGGGAAAAAGACAGCTGGGAAGACCGAGACGACGTTGGGAGGACAATATTAGAAGGGGCCTTCGAGAAGTAAGTGTTTGTGATGAAAAATGGTCTGGTCTTGCCCAGGATAGACCCGATGGCGAATGTTTGTTACTACGGCGATGAACTTGCTACTAAGCCATCTAAGGCCTTTAGGCAACTTTGGCTCCGGTCGAGATTGCTATATCTGTGAATGTTGTTTGAAAGTTGCTTTCAAATACATTTAAATGTAGCAGGTTCCCAAGAGACTTCAGGCAAGGAAAACAGCACGGTCGGTGTACAGTTCTATATGTGCGAATCAAGCTTTAACCTTAAAATGTAGTTCGCATTATTTTTCAATTATTATCAATGTAATTTATTTGTTTGATATGTTTATTATTATTATATTAAAATAATATTTATGATTTAGGCTAGCGCAATATTGTTTTATTATTAATTTGTTGATGAAACAATAGAAGACCGTGAAAAAAAATATTACTGCTACCTTTGAATTGTAGTGTTGTATGTTTAATGATATTGTGAGCATTACTGATTTCGATGATTATTGAAATAATAATGCAGGAGTCGCTAATGCATGATGCTAATTAATCGGCATTGATATTCAAATATGATGATATTGAGAACCGGCGATAAAGTTTGGATGTGATAAAATGTAAGTTATTAACAAGGTTATTTACTAATTATCATGATAAATATGATTTAATGGATTTCGATCCGTAAGATCGAGTTAACCAGAGTTTTATTTCCAAAATACTTAGACTAAAACGGAAGTAGTCATTTGTTCAAAGATGCCCTACTGTTGCAAATACGGCCCCTCGTCATTCATGCCATCTTTACTCATGAGTGGTAGCGTTGAAGTCACTGTATTTGACAATATCACTAGTGTAAGTGTCGGGTGTCTCTAGTGTAAGTGGGCTGTGTCACGTGAGAAGGACATACCATTCACAAGTGCAAAGACATGTGTAACATTGAAAATGAATTTCTGGCTCTGATCTGAAATCAGACTTTTTTTAATAGCTTGTGAGAAACATAGTACTTGGGTAATCTTGGGAAAAAAAGAATCACTTTATTAGAATCATTACTAACTTTAGTATTCAAGGCACACTGCAGTTCAGCAGAGGCCGTACACACATCACGACCAGTGGCGACTCCGAATGCGGAAGCATTCCGGTAAGATGGCCCCGCCTGTGAGGCATATGATCAAGATAAGACAGTCCATACTTGTCTCATAGAAAATCATTAAAAATCAAAGTTGTAGTTGTAGACATTGGACTTAATATCTGTGGTCTCAGTCTCAAGGACTTTAAACATTAGTAAGTTTGGAACCTCTCAAGAAATTACATCCTGTGGACCAAGGAAAGGGAAGAAGAAGTCCCAACAATAAATGAAGGTTGGAGACGCCGCTCGCAAAAGGATTTTCAACCGTAAGTAGGCGTACCTATATTTGTGTAAGTAGTCAGTCGCACGGGGGTCCGGAAGACTCCCTATTTTCTTTTTTGTTTCTGCCCTACTTTTTCCTTTCAGTAGTGCAAATTATTTTAGTTGTATTTTTGGAAATACATTATTGATTTTGAGTTGTGTTTTAACAGTGCCACGTTAATATAAATGACGGTATAAACGGTAAACTTTTAAAACTCAATTAATATACCATCCTTGCTCTTCGCATCACTAACACTTGCGAACTTTTAAGGCAAGTCTCTATTTTTTTTTCTGCATTCGACTACGATCAAAGACAAGGCAGCAAAGAACGAAACTAGTTATATAAACTAAATATCAGCTCCAGTTGCATATAAAAAACAATCTAATTGAACAAAATATCAATAAACAGCTAAACATTTTAAGAAAAATGCACACGTAAGTAGGCCTATGGGGGTCACCTAACCTGCCACAAGAATTGCACAACAACATAAGAGAGAAGTGACAATTCAGATAGCAAGGAATTTGATCTTGATAGGACACTACGTTTGGAAGGTAGAGAAGGAACAAGCAGTGTAAGCATAACCACAACTAAGGAAAAACAATATTTCACTACGTGCGCGTCTGACATACCCATACTTACGGATTAAAAAAGATTTACAGATTTCTGTGGCAAGTCTGATGATTATTACTGAAGAGTAAATAGTCTACTGTACTCTCTGGTATTACTGTAAACGATAGACGGAAAAATTAGCTTCAGTGCAAGAATTGTCAACTGTGGCTTCATGAGGACTATTTCGGATGTATGACATCGAACGGTGGATGTAGTGTTTGTATTATAAACCAATGGGTTTCACCAATGATGGCATATTATAGGTTTTATTCGTTGTTCAAACTAGGTCATCTCGTGATTATGTCATCTTATGATATGGTATCAAGTCTGTGCAATAACGGCCTACTTTGCAAGTATTAGAATTCGGTTTGATTCCGTCTTGCATATACATGATAACTAAGGCGTTATTGTCGCTCTGCAAAGGTAAGATATCAATGTAGTACACAGTACCTTTGATGGCTAGCTTTATCTATTTATTTGTCATTTCACAAAATCTTTGAACGAGTGACTGTAGTTATATTTGCATAAGAGAATAATTTATTAAGAGTGCAGGAACGGATGGACTTTACATACTATCCGTAAACCTAGTTGCTGATATGACTTTAAGATGTGTACGTTGGGATATTTATTGTTTGGAAATTCTGTATAGGTTGCAAACTAACTGGAATCCCGCCCATTTGTAAGAAGTAACGTACTCTTTGCTAAAAGAATTGTATAATTCAACTGAACCTAATCAATCAAACTTAGTTACAGACGAAGGCATGGGAACCCAATCCATTAGATAATCATCTTATTGATTTTGGTATAGGCCTAACCTCTCAAAAGAAGATTACGTTTCCAAGTATATTACCAAAATTTCCTAAAAATTTAAAGATTCGCCGTACTTCTTGATCACACCTTGCATAAATACGCTTCTGTATGCTATTCACCGTCTGCTACTCTAAAGAGGAGTACTATAAATGTTGTAGTGATATTTCAACTTCAGATTTGTATCATTATTTTTTTTTCTTTTAAGAATCCAAACACTTTTCTAACAATATAATGAACCCAAAATCAGAAGAAGAAAAAATATGCTTGTAATTATGTGGAATTCTAATAAAGATGTTATTGTTTGTTTGTTTGTCAGCATTTTGTTCAAAAGTTACTGAGGTAAAGCTAAATATACTCGGAAGATCCTACCACTAGCGGGAGATTGAAACTGATTTATGGTCGACGGACAAATCCCTAGTTTCATTCAAATTATGGTAAAGGAAAGGACAGAGAAATTTTCATGTTAAGTTTGCTTTAGGAAAATGATGCATTAAAGTTCGTAAGCTTGACTTAAAATATATTACTACTGAGAATCAACAGACCAATCCGTATACAAACAGCAAATCCTCCTGTCTCGGCAAAACCACTGTTTATAACTAAAAGTGTCTTTATGCGTCTCACATAATTATTGCATGAGATGAGCCTCAAGCACTAATCGATTCAATCATCTTTCCCTTTGATGTATCCAATTATACTGAAGGTTTAAATTCTGCACGGCAGAGGTCGAAATATTATCCATCGCATCATTAAATTATAACCCACAAGTAGAGAGAGAGAGCATCATTTACAGTTCCCGAAGCAACTAATTTAGTATATCCTATACCATGAGCTCAAATATGTCGTATTTCAAATAACTAAGTTCCCAAATTCAGTTATGTTATCGCTATTCCACTCCTAACTATAACGTTTGATTACTTGCATGATCACATTGTTAACCCACTATAACTGTTTTGTCATTCACAAACATTTTTTTTCTGCTGCTAACCCTTGGGTTAGCCCCTCTCGAGGGTTACGCCCTCATTTCGGGATGAGTTTGAATTTAAGCATTAGTCTTTTGTAATAAAGTGGCTGTTCTATGTGATTCTTCAATAACTTCTATCATCGCTTGCTTTTGTTTCTGTTGTGATTACTGTCTCTTTCCATGTATTGCTCGTTGCCTGTAGGCAAATTTATTGTCTAAATTTTGAAGTGTTTTATTTATGTTGTTTTGTTTAATTTTGTTTAGTGTACCTTGAAAGATGCTATATATTGTGGGCAGTCTATAATTGAAAGTGCGTCGGCTATTTCGTAATCCTCGTGTTCGGCAGTGATGGAGTTTTTGTATATTGTACTTAGTAAAGAAAGTGGTGTTTGGATGATTAACTGTCTCGGATTAAAGCTTATGTCAGTCTGGATAGTATCCACGAGTAGTGGGTGGTCATTTTGAAATCTTGTGCTTGTATATTTTAATCGTAGTTGTTCTATGTGATGCAGGATGTTGTCAAACGTGGGACTTGGTCGTATAGTTCTCTGGTCGGGCTGGGCAATTTTGCCCGGAAAGCGTGAAGCTCCAGGACTTTTAGTTTCTCATAATAGAATTCTGCTGCTGTGATCCACGCTGTGAATCCATATGTAAGTACCGGTCTTAAGAAGGTTTTGTACGTCTTCAGTATTGTTTCTGGGCGCAGTCCCCATGTGGTGCATGTTAGTCTCCTTAGAAGGTTCAATCTGTTGTATGCTTTCTCTGTAATTTTGTTTAGGTATGGTCGCCACGTTAGGTTATGATCAAATGTTATGCCTAGATACGTAACCTGTTTTTCTGGTTTTATTACAGTATTTTCGACCGTGATGGATAATTTGTTTGGGTTTCTATGCACCTTGGATCGTCTGTTATGTGGTATAAAGAATATTGCTTGGGTTTTAGTGGAATTTATTTTAAGACGCCATTTATTGCACCATGATACGAAGCTAGAAATTGCGGTGTTCAGGCTATTGTTTATACTTTGTATGTTTTTAGCTGCAGCCAGGAATGCAGTATCGTCTGCATATTGAAATACATGGATGTTGTTTGGTAGGCTTGGGAAGTCTGCTACATATAGAGGGTATAGTAATGGTGAGAGTGCAGAGCCCTGCGGTACACCACTGTAGATGAAATATGGATGTGAACTGGTGTTGTTTATATTTACGTAGGATAATCTGTTTGTTAGAAACTGGTACGTGAACCTTATATATGCCCCAAGTTTAATAAGTTTGTAGATAAGCCCTTTGTGCCACACCTTGTCGAATGCTTTTTCCAAATCAAACAGTACTAAACAGGATGGACTGAGTGAGTTGTAATTTTGTACTATTAATTTCGTGAGTCTTAGAAGCTGGTCATTTATACTGAATTTTGGTCGGAAGCCGGCTTGGTAGCTATATCGGTAGTAGGCTGTGCTCTGTGATGTGTTGATGTAATATGTACACCAATATTCGTTCTAGAATTTTACTGAATGCAGTTGTTAGTTGTATTGGCGGTAACGACATACTTCTATCATGAGGTAACGGAGTTTGATGGTTTGTTAGGTTTCGGGAACATTAGCGTTTTCGATATTTTCCAATCCTGGGGTATGAAGCCTGTACGTAGGATAAATGTATTTATTATTGCCAGTAATTGTATGAAAGATGCTGGAACTTCTTTGATATGACGATAGCTTATGTTGTCTATGCCTGGTGCGGAGTTTCGTTTGTTAGCTATGGATCGATTGATTTCGTCAGTGGTTATTTCTTCAGTGAGAGGATTAGTTTCTGGCAGCGTATGACTGATATTGGGTTGAAGTTCTGGGGATTCTGGATTTAGTCGATCTACTGGATGGCGATATGGGTTTTATTGAGGAGGTGGTGTGAATACATCTTGTAGGTATTCGGCAAAGGCGTCGGCTTTTTCTTGGTCTGTTGTTAGCCGCATGTTATTCTGTAGCAATAGCATGTTATTCTGTAGGGGTTGAAGTGTATTGTCCGGTAAGCATCTTAAACCTTTTCCAATATTTGGTCGGGTGACTCGTTTCTCCTAGTGAGTTGCAGGTTTTAATCCAGCTTCTTAGTTTGTAGGCTTTTAGGTAGTTGGTGATCGTCCTTTGAAGCTGCCTATGGTGACGTAAGGCTTCTAAGTTGCCGGTACGCAGATATTCTTTGTAAAGTTGTCTGAAACGTTTTATCATTGGTGGGTACTGTGGTGGTAGTTTTGGCTTGGAATTTGTAGTTGAGTATGTTGGGATGTGTGCTTTGCTTGCATCTGTGAGTGCCATTGTCATTCTGTCTACGGTCCAGTAGAGGTCTTCTTCTGTTACAGGTGCAGTTAGGTGACCCGTTTCTTGCTCTATTGTTGTACGGTACTTGGTCCAGTTCGCCTTATCAAAACGAGGAATTGTGCGTATAAATGGCTTTTGGTTTTTGGTGGCTTGATTATGGCAATTTAGTGTAAGCTTTACTGGATCGTGGTCACTTCCGATAGTGTCTAGTACTTCTATCAGACAGCGACTTGAAAGGTTAGATGGTGTTATTACTATATCTGGTGTGGTATTGCTAATGGGTCGTGTGTGGCGAGGTAATTTGTGGATTTCGCCAGTAGTATTGGTAGTTATAAAGTTGATGAATCTGATTTTCTGTCGGGCTGTTCTGCTGTGAAGGTTTATGTCAGCCATGATAATATAGTTACGGAAGTTGTTTGATATGTACTGAAAGAATTCATATGGTATTGGATGTGTGGGTCTGACATATATTGTGGCTACTGTGATATATAGAGATTTAAAATACAGTGTTGCGATGAGATGCTCCGGTAGATTTGCTATGTTAGGTTTGTATAGCCTATAGGCTATTGACGCCTGGAAGCCTAAGAGTAACCCGGCGTTTGCCCTTAGTGCATTTGTCTTACTGTCATTTCTTATAATTTGGTTATTTCTTATTTTGCATTGCATTTTTGGTGTTAGGTTGGTTTCATTTAGCAGGAAGGTATTGATGTTCTCATCCAGTAGGAGTTGATCGAATAGTATTTTGTTCTTAGTTACTGATCTTATATTCATGAATAAGAAAGCAAGAGTCATGGCGAGGAAACATACAAGTTTATTGCTGTTTTGTTTGGCTTTATACTGTGGTTTCATAATGCGATGCATGGAAGTGTACGTACGGTCCAGAGTATGTAGCATTGAAGTTGACTTGTAGTATGGATTTTGCTGCATATTGTACTTGTTGTAGTATATGAGGTCTTAAGAACGGATGTATATTTTGTAATGCCATGGTTATGAAGCCAAGCATTTGTTCTATTGTCACTGGTTGGTATATTGAAGTGGGTTGAGCTGATGTGGATGTAGTTTGATCTGTTTTTTCATGCGTTCTTACTGGTACTACAAGATGTGGTTTTTGTTCTTCAGGTGCTGGTTTTGCTTTACACTTGTAGCTGTAAGTTGGGTGTGGTTCATTGCATTGTGAGCATTTCATTCACAGTTAAGTAGCAGCTACTTATATAATTTTCCTTACTCTTTCTTTGACATGTCATACAATTTTACAACAAAATAATTCGCAATGTTGTTTGAAAATTAAGTCTAAATTGAGGTTTCCTTAGAGCTGTTAAATCCTTGTATTGAATCTCTAAATATATGTGAATATATTTATTAGTTCCTTCAAAATTTAGGATTTCTCTTAGTTAAAAGTCGAACAGCCATCTATTGAGACGAAAGGAAAGTATTTTCAAAGTATAAGGTGAAAATGCAATTTTAACACTTGTTTTACGTACATCTCTTTAAATTTTGAATATACGGGGAAGCTATACAATTTATCCTGTCTGTCTGTGTGTACCCCCCTAAATCTCAGGAACTACAAGTCAGACAGATGATTCATAGACCTTTGGATTCCTCATCGCCTGAAAGAGTGAGGAAAACTATGAACTATTTTTTGAGGATGGTTCTTAAAGAAACGTGTGATACTATATGGGGGGAGCGCTTTGATTTTGTCTATAAAAACTGTTTTCAGCAAGTGTTCTTAATAAGTACAAAGGGTGTCATGAGCGTATTACGCTTTTGTCAAGAAACGTTTTCAACTTTCTTTTTGTCCACATTAATATTTTTCAGTATTGGCATTTTGAACTATTCCTATACACATTTTGTGAATTAAGTTAATTTTTCATGCTTTTGTAGTATTTTCGTTTTTCAATTTTCATGTCCAATCATTATTTAACTACATTTTATGCTCTTTTTCATACAAATTTCAGTGTATTGTTTCTTGTTTTCTATTCCATTGAGTGTATTTCATTGTATTGTAATGTATTTATTCTTTGACTTATCGAGTGTAGTGTTTCTTGTAACCTAGAAAAGAATTAAAGGGGTCAGTGGGGATGGGAGATAGAATGATTACACCTCTTTACCTAGTAACACCAGCATAACAAGTACTTCAATGTCAGTAAGGATTATGGTACAAAATCTTTATTTTCTTGTCAATAAGACCGTTTGTCATCGCTCCTTCTGATAACGAAAGCATGAAAGATATTTTGAAGACACCGAACCACCTCGAAATATTTTTTTTTTAACTTCGGATACAAATATCGTCGACCTCATCACAAAGTGTCGTATCTCAAAATTTGGCAGTTTTAAGTTAGGACCGTCAGAATATGGCATTTTGTGTATATTTTCTTGTTTCAAATCGACGTATCTCAATGATAAGCCGTTTAAAAGTTGTTGACAAAAATAGGTTGTAAGAATATTAACAAGTATAGAGCCGCTATGGAAGTACTTTTCCTTAAACTGCTCTCTTGAAAAGTTTGAAAATTTTAGATACGATACTTTGTGACGAGGCCGACGAGATGTTCACTTTCTTTGGACATCTTAATATAATATCTTTATTTATTTATTTTTGCAGAAAACAAAATAATATGGAAGCAGTATACAAAATATTTAAAATATTGACCAAAATGTTATTTTACAACTTTCATTAAAACCCCTAGGCATGATGAACCGATGGTGGTTGAACCTTCTATCGGACAGATATACGATATTGATTTCCTAAGGATATATATATATACGTATTACAGTTTTAAGTAGATTCGAAACAATTTTATCTCAGTGGGAATCAAACGTGGGCGTCCTTGATCACAATCAGGGAACAAAATCACTCATTTAAGTTGAGGAATTTGATGTTAGAGACATCTAATTATTTTTTTTTAATTTGTATGTTGAAATAGCAGCGAGATCCAGGATAGAAATTCATGAAAACGTAAATGTAATTACGCTTCGGTAATTCTATTCGCAGATCATTTTCTTCAATCAAATATTATTTACTTATTCTGAAAGTCCTTGAGATCCCAGATTATCCACTTGCACCACAACAGAATACCCTATTAATTTTCAGCGTTGAGTTTCGAGTGTTAATTGAAGAGGAACAGTCAGTGAGCACAACGTTAAGTCAATTATGGAAATCCTGTCGCTCGCCGACTTTCATTTGTCTTGATGCGACCGCACCACACAACAAACTAACCTCCTACGCCACACCATCTGGAATTCTCTCCTCTTTTAACTTTCAAAAAGGAAAAAACAATTTTGCATTACAATTGCTTCTCGGCAAATTTTGCTGTGAGAATAGGAAGAGCTTATCCTGTATAGCAAGCTTCTGCAAACGCAAGAGCTTTTTTAATTACCGACATCAGAAAGAAGAGAAGTAGACAGCTGATAATATTTATTTAGCTATAATCGTCGATGTTTTGTCTCTCTCTCTCTCTCTCTCTCTCTTTATATGAGAAGTTCAGAAGCCAAGGGATGTAAGTGACATTGACGAATGGAAAAATAAACTCGTGGTACTTTTCTATATAACCCGAAATATATGTGAAACAAAACAGTAATATTTTGAACAAAGAAACATTGAACCTCAGTCGGTAACCATGTACAAAATATGGCAATTTTTTCCCCCCATATCTCTCGGGTTATATATAAACGATTGCTAGGAACATTTTTAATACTCATCTTTAGTTGCATCTCTTGTCTTCTGGATTCGACAGATCTAAATTCGACCTCATCCAGAAACACTGCTCTTTTCGGGACAAAATTGTCCCCCTAAAACACACTGTAAAAAGTGGAAACACGAAATGGATGAAAGTTACTCCGCTTTATGGAGAAATAAAAGTCGAAAATTAGCGTTTTGTTGTATTTACTCTTAAACTTTCATATAGTGTAAGCCTTTTAGTGGAAAGATTGGTAAAATTAACTCCATTTTAAAGTTAATACATTTTTTTTGTAATAGCTTAACGTTAACTGAAAATGGATTGAAACTGGCCAAAGTGATTTGCTCGTGAACGTTCAACTTATTTTACGCTTAAAATTCGGTCATTTTCTAAACGAAGTGTAAGCTAAACAGGCAATTTTGAGGTTACGTACTTTTGTGGATGAAGTTCACACCTTAGTTCGATATTCTATAATCCAGTAACAGGAGTAACGTTACTTCCTTGTCACTGAATTCCCCACCATTTTGAGTGTTTATATTGCCTTTATACTGTGAACAGAAAACTGTTCACTGGTGGACCGAGAACGGTAAGGATTGCATTGGCGGAAAGAGAAATTAAGTTAGGTGTAAATCTTAGCAAACGTATCTCTCCTTTTTTCACGATACATTCCTCGTAATAAAATCAAAAACGTGTTAATGATTAACCTCCTTCGCAGTAAAACCTTAGATATAGATATCACTCTGAAAGCCAGAGACACGAACTGCCTTCGTAGCTAAGTGGCAATATCAACGCGGCTCTAGTAGTGACAATAAATGTATAATACGTGTTAAGGTAGAAACATTATTTCATGTTCTCATGGGTTGTCACAATAATTCTCCTATTTGGCATCATTATTGTAAACTTATTAATAGAATATTACGAGGACACTTTTTGTGATACTCGTTAGAGGACATTATTTCCTTTCCTGGCTTTGAAGTCTTTCCCAAGGCAAAAAAGAGATTTCTCTTTTGGTTAAACCATTAATATTCTACTTACCAAACCAAATCTTACAGATGTAGAATTGTATGTTAATTTATTACGCACCTTGATTAAACAAATACCTCCAGAAAAGAAATGAACAATATTTGCTCATTACGATCGGGCTCTCTATATTTAATATGTTTATAGTTTTTTAAGTATTATGTATTTTGATTGGAATGTTAGTTTTTGTTGACTATTTGATTGTAATTGACAGTTGGATAATTAAAAAATGTGGCATGAGCTTCTGACCAGTGGGCTTGTGGATCCTGGATCGAAACCCGACCACTACACTGAACCTAAACGTGTTCAAAATCTCAATACCGGCGCGCTAAGACATTTTTTTGTAATGTTATTCCGAACAACCTACCTTCATCTTTAAAATTCAAAACCGCGATTCAAGTTAGATAGCCAGGTCTACTGCCTTACTGGAGTTAGTAATAGCGATGCCACGACAGGCTCCAGAGAAGATAACAAAAGTACACTACGCGATGCGACTTGTGAGGCAATGTTGTGGCTGTCGCGTCGGCCGGTCTTGTTGTTTGGCTAAAAAACGGTGGGAAGGACAGCAAAATTAAACTTTGCCCCCATTGGAAAACTTCTATATCCGGCACTGGATGTGCTACTCCAGCCTCCCTACAGTCCCGAATTATAGTCCTATGATTTTCACGTGTAAGGTGGGAAGCGCTTTGCGCCGGCGTGAAGGAATCTACATAAATGGAATTTACAGGTTAGTGTATCTGTGGGATCGTTCTCCCATGGAGAATATGTCAAATAAAAAAAAAACACTTCTGGAATCACAGTGAGTAGAAGTCCACTTATTTATCAAACAACACTTATATGATCCTTTCAAAGTAAGCAGCATATATGCTTCTTACTTTGAAAGGATCATTGAAAGCACCTAATCACGTTGTACAAATACGTAGGCTACTTCGAAATCAACTTCAGATTTGCTTTTTTTTAAAAAAGAAAAAGGTATTACATATCAGTTATCTACACACTTAATCCACAAAGACCCAGTCAAATTAAGCACATTTCGTACCAGTTTTGGTGAAAGCTTCATCAACTGATGTTCCGCCAGACCCCACTGCGGGGAATGTCACCTCACAAATTCTTGAGAGCACCCTCAACTTTAAAATTTTTAAGGTCAAAAATCGATAGAAACCGTGCAGAACTCCACTAACATCCTCCGAATTTTTACTTTACACCCCCCAAACTGAAAATCCTGGCGGAATTCCTGTGATAACTAGATTTCCTGGTGTATACTGACCCGTTCGTCATCCATTGCTTACGTCTTTTATGTTACTATCTACAGTATTGAAGCGTTTGGCACTTATTATTACCAGTGCACTTCAAGAAAAGGAAATTAAGTAATCTTGGTATTTCACAACCAATATTGCATCTCATCCAATTTCAAGCTACACGCCATCTTTCCAAATGCTAATCAGAAATGGTTATACGTTTCGCTCGGCTCTGCTTTAGTCTATCGCGAGCTAAAACAACAAAAAGTGTGGTAAATAAATGCATGACTTCCCTTCAGTTTGTTTAATCATACTTTATCCTTTATTTTGGGGAGTTAGGGAGTTAGAGTCAGTTACATAGATAGGCACTGTGGGTAACATACCATGTGTTTGTATTTGTGTCAAGCTTTGTGACAAATACTTCAAATGTTTAGGTGTTATAACTTGTATTCATAAATCAATTTTTTTCACATAACAATTTGGGTCTGACACAAAGTGAATCGAGATATCTGGCAACTTGATTCAAGCTTATAAAGTCAAGCAAAACAGAATGTAAATATGGTTGAACCCAGCCATCTAATTTACAAGATCAAAGTTAAAATGGCTTTCATAGAACACGGAAGATTCAAAAAATGTACTTCTTAAAAAAAACGTTAACCTGCATGGAAGTCGTAACGAGATCCTTTGACATACTGATCTCATGCTGTAGTTATCAGAGCACGGAACCACTCGACCTAGTTCGTTTTCTAAGCGTTATTTATATTTAGTTCATCAGATTCACAACAGATGGCTGTAGTAAAAGGGTGGGAGTTGCCGGAGATTAGCTTACAACGAAACATTTGTAGCACGTGATGGGACTTCATCGCACTAAGACAAGAACGGCAGAGCAACGAAATAAAATGCAATTAGATTTCAAGTTTAACAAGCTTCCTTATCTGGTTGTTCCAACAAGGTTGAATCAGGCTATAACAATAACAACCAGTTGTTTCAAGAAGTTTGTTACATGCTTGGTTATCAATCTCAAAAGAATATCATGTGTAACAAGATCGAAAGAAGTGACTGACAACCTTATTACAAGCTTTCTATATTTGTTACTTTTTAGCAGCTGGTTGAAGTTTAATTTCCGAATATTTCTCGTATAATATAATTTACAGTTTCTTACACAAAACATCAAAGTGAAGTAAAATAAAAAGCACCTGCTAAAGCTTTTGAAAAACTGCCCCATCTAACGGCAGAAAATGAATAATGAAACCAAGAAAGTTCGCAAACTAAAAAAGTAGTAACATAATTGATCTTAAATTATAATACCAATCACTCAAATGGTAACTAAAAGAAATGCTGTTGAAATACCTGTGTTAAATAAAATATTAAGAGAAAATTGAGACATGATTTTTACATTTAAGTTTTCGTGCTTGTTGTCAGGTAATTCTGTTATAAAGTTGTAATTAACGTCTTTTCATATAATAACCTTGTTCAAAGATTGAAATCTGCAAATGCCATTAGTATCTATTGTAGATGCTAGCGCTCCATATATTTATTCGCGAATACTACATTGATTAAGAATGACTGTGGAATTCAATAATTTTGCAGTTGTTAAAAAAAAAACTCAACTCAACTCTTGTCATGGGATATTTTATACATCAGAGAATTTGGCAAACATTTCTATAATAACATTTAACCTTATACGTTTTATTTTGTGGGAGCTTTTTATGTTAGCACCTAAAACGAGGTTGGTCAGGCCACTAATGGTGCAGCTTTACGAGTACACTCTTTGGAGTGTCCCTGTGTTGAAACGTTGGTAATGGCTGTGGTTGACGTTAATAGCATAGCTAACCAACAAAGCATGTGCGACAAACTCATTCACTGTAATACATTCGAGAAGGAGAAGTCCAGTAATCCTCCGCCCACTCATTGCTTCCAATAATTATTTAGGAACAACTTCCAAACTACCATATAGAAACAATATACATCGGCCGAGGTGATGCATTCTTATTGGTTAGTAGACAACTGCAGACTTTGCTGCCATCTTTGTAAGTTCAAAACATTACTTTTGATTGGAGTAAGTGAGCGCACTGGGCGGGACTAAGCTATGACAAATTTGAGAATCATCTATTAAAAGATCATAGGTTCTTCTGTACATTTCATTCACTTAACAATAAGGCCTAAGCTAAAAATTAAATTCAAATTCACATAATAAGGATGATAACACTTCTGCTCAGTTTTCAATTTCAAGAAGTGTAAAGTGCATTCAAAGCTGATATTTTATTACCGTTACAAGTTATTTCCGTCGTAACAAATTAATTTATCTTATTCTGTCAACAGAATCTTGAACACACATTCAGACAGAAGAACCAGAAGACAAAGAAAAGGCTATGTCTTTGAAATGAACATAGACTTTTGTTCCCGGATATATCAACATGCACGGCAGTGCATGAGCCAAGTTCTTCACCTCAGAAAACGTCAGCACTGCCAGAAGCATGTTATACAGGAACAAGAGTTTATGGCAAAATCGACGATTTGGGGGCCCCGTAAGAAAAAAGATGTTAAAGATAGGAATATGAGCTTTTGCCGTTAAGGAGATATGGTAAATATGTGCAGATGTACAAAATTTCATATTCGTATCTCAAACTATGTTCTAGTTGTGGACCCCTGAAATTGCACATTTTAGGCTAACTGACTCACTCACTCACTCACTCACTCACTGACTGACTGACTGACTCACTCACTCATCATATTGTTTAGGGTGTTTGGAGTAAGCTAGAAACATGAAATTTGGTATGAAGGTAGAGGATGATAAGTAGATAAAGGAAAAATTCCGACATTTTGAAAATGTCGCCATCTTGGATTCAAAATGGCCGCCAAACCTAAAATTTCAAAGAATACACAGCCTAAACGACTAAAGATAGAACAGTGAAATTTGGTATGAAACTACATCATTGATAGCAAATTAAGAAAACTTTTTAAAAATTTAAAAAAGTGACCATTTTGGATTCAAAATGGCCGCCAAACCTAAAATTTTAAAGAATACACAGCCTAAACGGCTGCCGCTAGAATAATGAAATTTAGTTTGACAGTACAACATTATTAGTAGATTATGAAAATATTACAAAATATCTCTAAAGACGCCATCTTGGATCCAAAATGGCGGGCGTCATAAATCCATTTTCCAACTGCTTGAGCCAGAGATACGAAATTTGGCATAATGATGTATTACCAAGAGTAGTTTAAGAAAACATAACAACGTTTTAAAAAATTCACCATCTTTGATTCAAAATGGCAGCTGAAATACCATTTTTCACATCGTTCGAGATAGAGAAATGAAATTTGGTATGACAGTGTATCATCACGAGTATGTCACGAAAATATAAAAAAAACGTTAAAAATGTGTCCATCTTTTATCCAAAATGCCCGCCTAAGCCCCACTTTATAACGACTGAAGCTAGAGAAACGAAATTTGGTATGAAGGTGTACCATTACGAGTAGGTTAGAATAAATTCGGCTTGTCTCCCCTACTAGGGTACAGTTCCCAGCTGGAGCGTGATTGCGATAAAGGGGTGCGCCCCAGCGAGGCCATCTTGGAATTCTGGCGGCAGTGTCCCAATGAGGCGAAGCGAGTATATACATTACACAAGTGTAAAAAGCTGCGAAATACGAGCAAAAGCACCAGGGGTGCAAACTGTCCAGTCAACTCCTTCAACCTTAAAAAGTGGTGAAATGGAATATGGATGAGCCTAGTTCCTCGCGCCAACTTCCAATACTCCTGCGTGTCCCACCAAGTTTCACTCGTCACAAGCGTTAGCACTGCCAGGAGCATGTTATACAGGTAGAATGTGGAAGTTTCCCCATTAGGACGCAGCGCTCTGGAGTATGAGGGAATATCTGCATCATGGGCACAGTGCACTGCAGATTCTGGTTGTGATGAAAAGACGCAGTTCCTCCAAACTCATCAAGTTCGATGCGCGGCCTGCCGTGGGTTTCTTGGCGCAGCGACGCGAGCGAATCGAGGGGAGTATCAACACGTATGGCAGTGCATGCAGCCGAGTTCCGCGTGTCACAAAACGTCAGCATGCTATACAGGAACAAGAGTTTATTGCGAAATCAGCGATTTTGAGGTTCTGTAAGAAAAAAGATGTTAAAAATTGAAATATGAAATTTCGAAGTGTGACGGTATCACTAGTAGATTACAAAATATCTGCAAAGACATCATTTTGAATCCAAAATGGCTGACTTCATAATCCATTTTCCAGAACGTTTGAACTAGGGATACGAAATTTGGCATAAAGGTGTATTAACAAGAGTAGTTTAGGAATAATTTACATTTTTGAAAAAGTTGTTAACTTGGATCAAAATGGCCGCACAAAAACTTTTCCCACACCATTCCAGCTATAGAAACGAAATTTGGTATGAAGGTGTACCATCACAAGTAGGTAACGGAAATGTAAGAAAACTTTTTAAAAATCGCTTTCTTTAATTCAACATAGCCGCCCAAATACCACTGAAGCTAGAGAAATAAAATTTGGTATGAAGGTGTACCATCATGAAAATGTTTCAATAAATGGATCAAACCACCGCTATGAGCGTGCAGCCCCGAAGCGATATGGGAAAAGGTCTGCACAGCATAGGTCGCTGTCCCCAGTCTGATCACAATAAAGGGGGCATAGCCCTAAAAATTTGAAGTTGGGGCGCGCATGGAATTCTGGGGCAGCACACCCAGCGAGTCGAACCCAGTATATATATATATATACACGTATAAAAAGCTGTGAAATCCGAGCAAAACACCAGATGATGTTCAAGCCTTAGGGTTGGTGGTGGTGGATTTTAGGGCCGCCAGCAGGAAGCAAATTTGCTGTATCATCACAAGTAGGTTACAATAAATATGGCAAAGCCTCCCTATGTTTCAATAAATATCTCATTCTCACGGGTGGTGGGTATGGGAAAAAAATCTGCAACGTGGAAGCACAGTGTCCTGGAGAGTGGTTACGATAAAGGGGCGTAAGTACCCAAAAACTCGAAGTTGGGGGCGCAGCCAGCTACGGGGGGCCAGGACCTAAACGAGGCCGAGCGAGCGAGTATATATATTATACACCTACAAAAAGCTGTGAAATCCGAACAAAAACACCAGAGGTGCAAAAAGTGGAGCCAAGTTCTTTAGCCCTAAAAAGGTGTGAAATGGGAGACGGATGAGCCAAGTTCCTTGGTGACAGCATGTAACAGGAACAAAGGGACTTGGCGCGAGGTGGCAAGGTTCATGATCCTCAAGCTATAAGGGTGGTGGGGATCCTAAAACCCACTACGTCCACCGCCACCAACCCTAAGGCTGTTGCCAGCTCGCGCCAAGTTCCTTTGTTCCTGTTACATGCTGTCACCAAGGAACTTGGCTCGAGCTGGCAACAGCCTTAGGGTTGGTGGCGGTGGACGTAGTGGGTTTTAGGATCCCCACCACCCTTATAGCTTGAGGATCATGAACCTTGCCACCTCGCGCCAAGTCCCTTTGTTCCTGTTACATGCTGTCACCAAGGAACTTGGCTCATCCGTCTCCCATTTCACACCTTTTTAGGGCTAAAGAACTTGGCTCCACTTTTTGCACCTCTGGTGTTTTTGTTCGGATATATTTCGACCGGAAATGTTACTGATATTAAACCCTAAATTATTCGGCGACGTTTAGTTTTAAACACAAGTCTTGTCATATGTTAGTTTCTGTTGATAATTGGAATACTAGCGCAGGCAAAATGAAATGAATTTCAATGTGTTATTAACTTCGATCTAATAATAATAAAGCAGATATTCATACACTTTTATTTTTGGACATAGGCCTATTTGTGTCGTAAAAAAATATTTGGATACAATCTTGAAATTGGTATTGGTATTTCCTTAACACCAGTAATATTAATTGTTCAAGGTTTAAGCGGATTACAATTGTTAAAACTTTAATTGCAGTTTACCTTCATGCACTGAGAAATATCCTTGTTTGTGGTTTTAAAAATTCGCATTCAAATAGGACACAAACAAAGTTTTATTTGTTTTAAAGAAAAGATTGCTTAAACGAATTTGTTTGACACCAGTGCAGAAAATAATACGATTGTACCGAGGAGACTTGAACACAGGTCGACTAGGTGGCAGCTCGACGCCTTGCGTAGATTAAAAATAAAATCTCGTCCTAAACGAACTTCACTGATTTAACTGATATTCCTTAATTCACCTGTATAGACTGATACCCTTCGAATTAAGTTAACATCACACACACAAACATCCATGCCAAGGACGAGATTCGAACCCACGATCTTAGAGTGAATGGACTAGCGAACTACCTACTATCCCCACAACGCTTGTTAACTGAAGTTAAGTGGAGTTCAGTTGACAGAGGAAAATGTTTAGAATTAAAAATTTCCAATATCATAACTGGAAATAAATACAATATTACTGTACTTTATTAACAATAATGAATGTCGCATCAAAGCGTTTCTTCGTATACTATGTCAATAAGCAGGGTAACAAATATGTTCTAACACTCAGAATCAGCTTTGTTTACTAAGATTATTGTTTGTTTCATCAAACAAGCCAACTTTGTTTAAAACTCATTTATTTCTATATTACTCATTCGTTTGTGCCAAGCACATGAAATATTCAAAAAATAAGGAACATTTTAACTTTAACAAAAAATACTCCGGAATTGTTAACTAATATTCCAAATTATGTAATTGACAAGCAATAATATTTCATTGTGTAATATTAATATATAATTTTTAAAGTTTTAAGATTGGTTTTTAAATAATTACAACGAAAAGGGTCACTCAGTAAGTGTGACGCCGCGCCGTAGCGATAAAGGTAGCGTGTCAGATTACAAAATAATGAGACTATAGTTCTATTCCTGGTCGGCGTTGATATATTTTTATTTCAATTCTCTCAATTTTTAATTCGTTTAAGCAAACTTTTGTTGAGGAAAAACAAAGTTTTTTTGAGGACTATTCTAATAAAGTTTTTGGTAACCACAAACAGTTTTTTTTTCTGTGTGGTGAAATGATTAAAGAAACACGAAAGACAGACGGAATAATCTTTCTGTTGTTGAGCTTCAGTACAAACTAAATAAGTTAATTTAAAAGCTATTACTCACCTATATTTGAAACATGCTACAGAAGAAATAGGTAGGAAACATACCTGAAAGAAAAATGAGAAA
>JAGDQP010020540.1:1046-33128 GCA_022664845.1 Lepisma saccharinum | reverse complement strand
TGGTGTAGTAAAAAGTAATCCATTATTTTGCCAATAGATGGCTTCAGTGATCTGTAGCTCGCGTTGTATAAGTCCGATCGGGTTCAACGAGATGGCGTTCAAACGATGAGATTGCGTACTACAAACACTGTTCAGATAGTTGTGATGAGTTGACTCAGTGTTGTGTGAGCGCGCGTCAAAATGGACACTAGCAAAGAGAAAATACGCTATATTTTACAGTTTTTCTTCGATAAAGGCGAAAACGCAAGCCAGGCGGCTGCAAATGTGAATAGTGTTTATGGTCCTGATACTGTAACAGCCAATCACGCGCAATTTTGGTTTCGTCGATTCCGTTCCGGTAATTTTGACGTCAAAGATGTACCACGCACTGGAAGGCCAAGTGTCGAAAATGTCGATAAAATCATGGACATTGTCGCGTCCGACCGTCATGTAAGCACTGTTTCGATTGCCCAAGAGCTAAACATTGCACAAAAAACCGTGTGGAACCATTTGCATAAGGCTGGATACACAAAGAAGCTTGATGTATGGGTGCCACACGAGTTAACGCAAAAAAACCTCATGGACCGAATTTCCATCTGCGAATCGCTGCTGAATCGCAACAAAAGCGACCCATTTCTGAAGCGGTTGGTGACTGGTGATGAAAAGTGGATCACTTACGACAACGTCACGCGAAAACGGTCGTGGTCGAAGCGCGGTGCGCCGGCGCAAACGGTGCCCAAGCCAGGACTGACGGCCAGGAAGGTTTTGCTGTGTGTTTGGTGGGATTGGCAGGGAATTATCTACTATGAGCTGCTCCCCTACGGCCAAACCCTTAACTCGGAACTATACTGTCAACAATTGGACCGTCTGAATTCAGCAATCGCCCAGAAGCGGCCAGCTTTGGCCAATAGGAGAGGCATTGTGTTCCACCAGGACAACGCCAGGCCACACACATCGATAGGGACTCGCCAGAAGCTCCGGGAGCTTGGTTGGGAGGTTCTTATGCATCCACCTTATAGTCCGGAACTGGCACCGAGTGATTACCATCTGTTCCTGTCCATGGCGAACACGTTTGCTGGTGAAAAATTCGCTTCAAGAGAGGCTTGTGAAAATCGACTGTCTCATTTTTTTGCCAATAGAGACAAGGGCTTCTATGAGAGAGGCATCATGATATTACCTTCCAAATGGGAACACGTTATCGAACAAAACGGCGCATATGTGACCTAAATCGGATCATTCTAACTATGGTAAGTCAAGCCTTCAATGTCATGCAAAAATGATGGATTACTCTTTACTACAACAGATATATATATATATATATAATAAATCACAGCCATATTGGATGAGGCCTCTCCCTGAAGGGAGGAGTTGGTCTACTGCTTCCACGCTGACCAGACGGGTGGGGAGTGGAGAGCCGAAGCTCTCACTGTGATCGCCACTGTCTTTTATTCACAGCAGCTCCCCAATTGCCCTCACGATGCTGGGTCAACACCGAATTTTTTAGAACCCTTACCGGGAATCGAACCCGTGACCGCTCGCACTGAAGTCGAGCCCCCTACCGACTAGGCTACGCAGGATTTTATATATATATGAGTATGTGTGTGTATTTTGTGGTCATATCTTTCTGTACGTGACGTTCGAAAGCTTCTTGAGAGCTTAGTTCTCCAAGAACATTTCTTGTGCACATTTTGTTCAGAATGTGTGCTCATAAACTATGGTTCACTCATTTTCCCATTTATATTCATCAATATCCAATGAGAAAAGTGACAAATTGACTGTATCGCTTAGAGATCACTTGATTAAAGCTGTGTGTTATCAAAGTGATGACCAGGTTTCTATCACAGCTTGCACCAACTTTTTAAGTTCTTTCCAAGATTGTCAAAACAGCTTCTTGATAACCTCAAATTTGTGTGAAGAGACTGGCTGCATTTTATTTACAGGGTGGTTACGCAATTCACGGACAAATTTCAAGAGATAATAGAACACCAAAAAATAAAGAGAAAGATCTCAGTCAACCAAGTGGAAATTTAGCCGCGTTTCGAAGATACAGGCTATCGAAAGCGTCGTGAAATGAACTTTAAACTAGATATGGACAAAACCGGTTTCTTTAAAACTAGGAACAGGTTATTTTAAAAAACAGAAACTCAGAAAACGATAATTCGGTCTTTCTGTTCAAACACCGGTTTTCGGCTTTTCTCCAAACGTCGGTTTCCGCTTTGTTGTTCAAAATTCTGTTTTGGGGTTTCTTTTTCGCGGTCCTCTTGACCGAATCTCCCATGGTCGGTTGTGACTGTCGTGTCGACACTGCGATGTACGGAGGTTCAAGCCAACTATTAGCCATACTAAGTGAGGTATTGCGGGGCTCCCAAACACAGTGATTCCACACGTCACCTACCCAAATTCACGAGCACACATCCTCAACTTTATTGTTCACTCCCATTTTGGCTTTACAGATTTACAACTTAAAATTCGGCCGAGTTCATTGCCTAAACGGATCCAAGATCCCATCTTGTATTTATTTTAAAAAATCTAATAACCATTTAACAGTGTTAGAATGTTAATTGCCTAAAGAAAATAGGCGATTCCCTGAAATATTCTCAAGTAAAAGTGGGTCAAAATTAGTATTTAAAGTGACTAAAACAGATAGACATGGCAGTGTGGTAATATAGAACGGGAACGGTGTTCTGTAATATTTTTTTTTGTCTCAAACTAAGTATAGCGTAACCAAACCTCGTAAAAAAAACATTAAGAACTATACAGTTTAACTGTGATTCTCCTTCCGTTAAAATTTTAATATCGGTGGATACGTTGATTTATAAATACGAAATATTAGAATTGTTGAAATGAAAGTCTTATATTGTGTCAAAGCTTTCAACACTAAATAAGGAAGAACGATTAAATAGAATCTATTTTACAACGCCAAAACATTTTTGTTTTTTGGCAGGTTTCGCCACTTTCGGAACCGCTGGTCAGCGACCTTCATCCTAAATTCAGCGTTGTTAATATTTGAGAGGTGGAATGTTTTTTATTGTTCGTGCGTCCTTGTCTTTCGCTGGCAATACTAGAAATCAGATAAACCCAGCTAGACTCACTGACTACATAGCAACATTTTTTTATCTCTTATTTCATTATCTTTCTATCTTTCCAGAGTAATAAAAGTACGACCTATCCATGGGACCCAACCAACTCCCTTGAAATCATGTATGTGCATTGACGAAAACTGTAGTTGTTTTCAAATTAAAAGAGGTTTCATCCGAGTGACTCACTTCGCACAGAGTCGCCAGTTTTGCGCTACCCTTCATCTCGGAGAAGTGCCATTTTCGGCATTTACCACGGGAACATGAATCGACAACATTGGAGGAGCTACGTGATTGGACAGAGGGTTCTAGTACAAAACGCTTCCCAGTTTGAAATCACTTTTTTTTAAAGGTAAAGCAAGATTCATATTGCTACACTGCAAAAACTGTGCCTTTGAATTGTGGGTACAAAATTAGAATCAGTGAGGGCCACAGGGATTCATATTTTACTATCGTTCTTTTCTATTAGTCCGGGGCCCAAGTGAGCTTTTTCGCCTGAACCCAAAATTTCGGTATATACAATATATTTTGATGGATTCTCTATGAAAAAGAAAATGCACTGAAAGCGAATCTGATGGATATACGTTTCATACCTTTAAGCATTTCGAGATATGACGTCATCAATATGGCCATTCTATAATGTGTACCTCTTATTAGGACGTTGATCAACTTCCACTAAATAAACCCATGTTTGGTATCAAATGAATACCCTAGGTGCCTGGAGTTAATCAAGAAGAGTAATATGGTCTGTATGTTTCAGATCTTGAGAGTATCGAGATATGACATCATCATCGCCGCCCTACCTTTTATTAGGACGTTGATGAATTCTCCAGTCATTTCCTTCCAGGTGATTGAAATAACTTTTTGATTCTTCCTGGTATATGCGACACAAAATTGTTATATTTTGTACATCGACACATTAAGATCCAAGATTTCTTTGTACTATCTCAAGCAGCACAGAATATCGGTCCGATAGTGGGCCAATACCGGCTAATAACGGCCAAGGTTGACCCAGTATTGGGCCGATATTTGCCTGATATTCTGTGCTGCTGGGAAGTATGACAGTTTTGTGTCATATATTTCGGGTTATATATAAAAGATTACTTCTTACTTCATTTTGTTAGTCAATGTCATTTGTATCCCTTGGCTTGTGAAGTCGACATATAAGACTCACTTGCTTTGTCAGTTACAAATCTGACTATAATTAAAGTATGATGGGACTTACTCCACACATCGAAAAGTAAAAAATCTACGTTGATTTTGGAAAGGTAAGTCACATCTCATATTACTCAAGACCTACAAAAAGAAACTAGCCAAGCTAACAAAATATATGTTCAAATTGACTGTACACATTTCTACAAAATTATTGTTGCAGTCAAAAGATAGCGCTAAAGCACTGACGTGCATTATGTAGTTATACCCTCTTTCTGTTCTCAACATTTTGTTTCCGATCAAGTGGAACCAAAATATTCGACCGTAATAATTTCAACGGTGTAATTGCTAAATTAAATAAATAAATGAAGCGAAAATAGATGGTATACACGCCGTAGCAGAAGGTATATGCTAATATGTAAGATTAATCATAGGACATACGGCATAGGTTCTATACTTCCGTATACCCTCAACTAAAGCTCTGATTACGAATGTTAACAAAAAACAATAAATAATCACTGCAAGGACGCTATCAGGTGTACTCTACTCATTTAGATCATCTTCAAACATCTAGAGCTTTCATTTGATACCAAACATGGGTGTATTTAATGAATATCGATCAACGCTATAATACGAGGTACATATTATAGGACGCCCATATTGATGACGTCATATCACGAAACGCTAAAGATTCTGTTTCAGCGCACTTTTTCATAAAGAAACAATCAAAATATATTGTATATACCGAAATTTTGGGTTCAGACACTTTGGCTCTGGACTATATTAATCTGTTCCCTCCCAAGAACTGGGAGGCAAAGAACTGCCCCTTTAAACCTAACTTTGGGTTGGCCACTAATCTCAATAATTGTGGGTATCAAATATACTGTTCTCGCAGTGTACTGTTGGAGGTGGTGGGCTTAAAGGAGGCGATCTTTCCCCATACGAAAATACTGAATGGAAAAGCGGGAAATTGCCTGAATAAACCAATAAAAAACTTTTCGCGAGGGTATCGTGAGCGCACATTTATACTCGAAAAAGAAAAAAAAACATTTTATAACTTCTCGCCGACACAGAGTATGGAAACTAGAAGAAATATATCTTCTTCTTGTCTCTGTCGCCGAATATAAGGACCATAAACCCTCTTTGCCACTCACTTCCGAAACAAATTGTAAAAGTTTACGATATCTTTTTCGTCAGTATAAGCTGACGTGGGTCAGAATAGGGAAGGAAGCGGATCAACGAACGTAGTCATCAGCCATTTATTTTATGTAGTTGTCTAGTAGGACGAGAGACAGAAATACTGTTTTGCAGTGAACTTAAGTGTTATAATGTAGAAAGAAATAGTGAGGCTTTAAATGGTTATCGCTGTCAACCATTATTCTCTTCTTACAGTAAAACCACCTTTTCTGATCAGAAGACGACCTCAACCTTCCCCCATTATGAACCGCGTGCCACACGTCAATGTCCCCCTCGTTGCCGTACTTAAAGTGCTCCTCTCCCTACCGTAAGTAAAAACCTAACGGTGCTGTTCCAAAATAAGAAGGAAAGGTCTGTAAAGGAGAAAGAAGGGGAGAAGGGGGAAGACTATTCCTGTCATTTAAAGTTTGGCAATAATGTTTTCCATTCTTCAGCAGCTGTACAGTGGGTCAGAAATTATGATTTATAACTGAAGCGGTTTGTCCTTTAGATCAAGAATTTCAAGAAAAATTGTTCCGAAGAGACGCGACAAAGAATATATAACAACACTCACGAGAGTGATCGTGATATTTTCTTGACCTGTGCCATATGTTAAAACCTGGTTATCAAAGTGAAGAGCGGCTAAAGGTGTGGATGTATGAGCAAGCAATCTAAGGTTGAAAATTATGTGGATAATTCAATGTGGAAATTACTTTAGAACAAAGTGTCCTTTGTTACAGTTACGTTCGTAAAAAGATCTACTGAATAAAACCAGGAACTAAGGTACGTGGCGGCAATCTCGCCATGTTTGCAAAACTGCCACCCACTCCTATTCTCTTTGTTTAAAGGAGAGTCGAAAGATGGTAATTGTGCTAGGCCAAGCGTCGCACGAGAACATATTTCTTATACTAAAAAAATTCTCGGTAATACGCATGCGTGGTGTAGTCAGTGGAGTAGATATCTGTCGAACACGTTACAAGAACTCGGGACAGGAAAATCCTTTGGGGGTGGGATTCGCAACAAGAAAACCCTTTGGGGTGAAGGAAAATAATTTAGCGTGGGTGTTCGTAGAAGATTATGGGTGAATATCAGCGGGAAAAAAATGAGGTTATGGCAGACAAGGCTCAGTGGAGGTGACGTAATGCTGTTTGCACTAGAACATCAAATTCTCGCGACAGAAAAATTCTTTCGCCACGTTGTCGAGGTGCTCGTAGAATATTAGGGTGGATTTTGGCGTGAAAAAGTGATGACCTAATGCAGTGTAGGTGTTTGTACAAGATTGTGGGCTAAATTTGGCGGGCAGTTGCACAATGTTTTATTTCAGTGGTGCAAGAACGTATGAATTTTAAAATGACGCCATGAGCCAGGTAGTTGATTGTTGAGTGAGTTGTTTGTCCTTTTTCCATCACGTGAGGTTTGAAATGAGATGGACTGATATGATTGTACATCTATTGTTAAAATAAGATGGTGAGTGATGACGTAATGTAGTCCGTAACATCGTTAGAAAATTGGGGTTGTTCGTGGTCGAAGTTACGTCATCCAAGATTGGGGAAAAAGACTGTTTTGACATCCCCATCATCTGAACATTGAAACAGTGTGCTGTTAAGCAAGATGTTTGTTTGAGCTGACCTCAATTTGTTAGGTTAAATATATTGTAAACTATTGCAAAACATTATGACGCTAGTGTAGCCTTGGTCAGTTATGTAATGGGTAATTCCTCTATGAGATGAGCAAAGAATTGTGCAAGACCATTGCCGTGTGTACAAGTGAGGTTAGGCGAACATTGAGAGGAGAGCAAGTTAGGAGTATATTCAAAATATTCCATTAACAGACAGGACAATTGAGAAACGAATAACCAGAAGTGAAGAATGAAACAAATGAATGTAGACTTCCCTTAGACGAATAAGAATAATCAGAACTGAACAAAGTAACAAACGAAACGAAAGAATGTGGACTTCCCTTAGACGAATAAGAATAACCAGAACTGAACTGAACAAAGAAACAAACGAAACGAATGAATATCGACTTTTCCTTAGATGAATAAGATTAACGAAAAGTGAATAAAGGATAAATAAATATGGACTTCCCTTAGACGAATAAGAATAACCAGAACTGAACAAACAAACAAATGAAATAAAAGAAATCTATGGTAGATATATCATTATAAAGAGAGGAAGACGAAGAAAGAGGGGCTCTTAGTTGGGAGGTGATCGTTCATTTTATTTTATGGTAAATGCCCTGATAAGGGCCTTACACATTTAAAAAAAGTGCCTGCTTATTTTGATTGGCCGGCGAGACCAATACTCGTTTTTTATCGAGCTCGAGCTTACTGGAAGCTATTTCAATCAGTGAATTTTTTACAATTGCTAGCCACCAATGTGACTAGCACCCATTAGAGGGTTACGCCCTCTTTATAGGAAAGGAAAGTGAAGGGATAATGGAAGATGTGTAAGGAGGGATGGTCTAACGAAGGTATTATCATTAATTTATTATCCTATATTTGAATTGCACCAATTAACTTTCTTGGATATTTTAAGCTTTGCGCTTATAATCATTATGGTTGGGTGATTAATGGAAATATGAGCATAAAGTTCAATTAATAACCGTCACACGACGGATTTTGTCATTAATATCAACAAAGTGTTCCAAACGAATGTTGTCTAGGATACAGGTTTTCGTTATGCATTTAAACATTGCTACAAGTGAAAGGTGTCTATGTATTGTTCGACCACATACCACATACAAATGAAAGTAAATGGATGTATCTTTATACGTGTATTTAATAGAGATACTACCAACAATCACGTGTTTCATTTCTTGTCATTAACCGAACCTCGAAATCCCTATGCAACAGTCACATAGTATTCCGTATCATTCGGATGTAATTTTTGGCGCTTGTCTTGATGTACAAAATCATGTCGTTTTATTTGAGATTTACACACAACGCGAAAGTACGGTTTACGAAGGATATGATTGGGAGTAAAGATGTGTTTGCCTTTATAGTTTTCCACTGCTTTTCATGCATCTTTGTAAACGTTATGTCCTTCAGCTAGCGCTGATCCAAGGTAATACCAACATTACCAAGTTTTCCCTTAGCTACTTCCTTTAGCTCATACGAGTAATGCTTCGGCCCACCAGCCGTAAATATACGCATTTCCCAACCTGGAGGTAGTTGATATTTAAAATCAACAAGGTAATCTTTCAGAGGTAGCAAGGGCGCTTCATCACGACATCTGACGCAGATAAAGCTATCGGTATCGCAGTACAAGAAAGTTCTATACCGACAGTATACATAGCTTCATACAAACGCAATCGTGCCCACGATGAAAAAACTCCTCAAGCATGGCATTACTGAATGCATAAGGTGTGATTTCCATTTCGAAATCGTGATATAAACAAGAAATTTACTACCGATAAGATAAACATGCTGAATATCGAGGTGAGGAGAATACGCAATTTCATTGAATTCCTGTGTTGTAGTAACAACCTTTGTTTTCGGAAAATCGCACCTCTGAGCACATTTTCCGAACAAAGAGTTTAAGTATATCTTTGCAATGAATCTGAGTCCTTCACTCTTGGTAATGTTATTATACTCCAACCGAATTCCCTCGTGCTCCCTACAATTCCGGATGTATTCATGTCTATCGTCCTCACTATAACAATTCTCAGGAAATCCAGAGGCTTCTTGTTTCATTTGGGGGAACGTACCTACATAAGACAAACAAGTTCACTGACATTTCCGATCGCCAGATTTCGTTCGTATAAAGAATGGCATAACCTTGTTGCAAAGCTGCATGAAGCTCTGGTGTGTAAAATACACCTTTAATTGCACGTTGCTCGTCTGTATGTGTGCATCCCCTCTAGGTAAATTCTCCATACAGTTCTACAAAAAACACATTAATCTGTTCTGGGAATTGTATTGTAAAATGGGAGTAGTCAGATTTTGGGGAGGTAAAGCTTACATAATGCAATACCATGAACCTGTCTCGGATCCGGCATGCCTGTACCTTTACGAATGTAAACGGGTACAACCGGGTCCTACTCATGACCCATGGGTAAATCGAGGTAAAATCGACAAAATCAATTATTTCCAATTCGCCGCATTCGTATGGGACCTGGAAGCATTCTGTACGCCCACCCTTAAAGGCATCCATTGGACGTAATTGCTCTTCAATATCAGTATAATGATCATGAATGACTGTAATTCCGGACAAGTTTTAACTTGTTTCTCCCACTGACTTTTCCACACAGGTACAACATTCACGTTAGATAAGCTCCTCCCTCGCCATGTTTTGTGCATATCGACTATTGAGACTATGCTCTCGTTCATCTATAGGCTGGTCCTTGAGTTGCGTTAACAATGGTGTTGGTGACCGTAATAGTAACATCCATATTATTCGTATGCTGTACGAGTACATTTATCGTAGCCATCCAATTTATCATGTTTCAACTTAGTTTTCTCGCCTCGTTCATAGCTTTACAGCTTAAAATAATGGTTATATTCCAAACAGCGAAGCCATGGTCTAGCTTGCTTGCTTTGATTTGTACCGTGCTGAAATCCTTATAGCGGAATAATTGGGATGGTATTTTCTTTGAGATACTGTGTTCGATCACATAGCATAGCGCTTGCACCTATTGTGGACATATGCATAAAACATTGAAGCCCAACCATTTTACTTTCTATGAGACTAGTAAAACGGATGAGCGCCAGAGGTAGAATTCGGACGTCATTTTGACAATATTGTTCAAGTTCACGCTGGAGATCGAACACGTTCTTACCTTGTATACATTAGCTATAATATAGGATAATGGCCACGGCATCCTCGTCAGACTTTCTGCCGTAACACTCCAGGTCGGGATATATACCAACGAACTTTTGAGTGCAGGGGTTTGAAAAGATGTGGAAAAAGAACCTTTCCTAGGTGATTCATCTAAACCTAACATTTTTGGTAGGTCTGCTAATCGGACCTTCATATCCAGGAATCTGTCTCGGAATATAATATTGTCTATCGTTAGTTGCATAGTTTTGTGTCCACGAGTAATTAAGTCCGGTACTAATTGCTGGTGTTCTAGTATTTCATGGAAACAAATAAATTGGCGAATCCTTGAGGATTACGTGCCACAGGAACAACTTGCATAAACTTGAGACCCTGTTGTAACACATGTGTAATAAAAGGCTCCATTGTGTAAAATATAAAATCCCGATGGCCCTTCGCATCACCACAAACATTACATCTATAGCTGGTTTCATGAATATTTCTACATTGATAGCAACAAACTAAATTAGGCACTATGTCATGTTCACCCTTACCGTTGGCATCCAAGCGCATAGTCTCAATATCGTGAACAATATATGGAAAATTTTCTACACGTTTAGGACGCTCGGATTTAACATAATAAATATGGCTTTCATTTACATAACAAGCACACCTTTTACAAAAATGTTCACCACAAACATTATTGGACTTTCGGTTACGCTGAGTCTTACACACACTGAACATATACCTGAACATGATCACATATAGATTTCCGTTTGGCCTTTCCTGCATGCCTGTCAAAACATTTGATTACCAAAGGTACGATTGCACATGTTGCAATATCGTTTTGCTTCATCTGTACTATCTATATCAGGATGATAGGTTTCGCATTGACTACACAGATATGGACATGTGTGAAACCGGCGTTGTATATAGAGATTTAGAGAATAATCGCAATACCCTTTACCTCCTAAAAGGATGCAATAATATCTATCACATCGTGATGGCTATCTTCAAAACGATAAAAATTTTCCTCTTTGCTGTAGGACCAACATGCATTTTGTCCTATAGACGTATTTTAGACACATGACCATAAAGAATAATTTGATACGTCATCTAAACTACCGCCATTACTACTACATAAATCTATCCTTGCATAATAACACAGTTACATTGCATTAGCATGCCAGTTTTCAGGATGAACTTTCATATATGCGGTTTTATTATAAATTACGAATGCTAAGGAAAGGCATATCGGAAGTTGTTCTACAGGAATAATGTGGTTTTGCAAATGATCTGCATAGGGTAAATACTTATCATTACGATGCCGGCCCTGACCTCGACAAGCATCCGTAATATCAACCCTAATGGTGATATTATTACGTAACAGGAATTCCTCGTTGTAGTTGAGTACATTTTCAATTTTCCTTAGCATACCTTCCGCCGTGAGATGTGCTCGTAACTGAAAAGGTAGATATATCGGCTTCCCTACGGTGCACTTGGAACTTTGAATACTAAATGATTTTGCATGAGGGATCGACATCCCGAAGTAAATTGTTCAAGGCAAACTGAAACAGGTTGGGTACAAACTGCTCAGGATCGCGAATAGTTGTTTCAACAGGTCTAATTTTTATTTCACGACCCCGAAGAGGGAAATTAGGATATTTTTGATTTTCAGAAATAATCTCAAATTGTGAGCCACGCCCAGCACCATACCTCAAACACATAGTATGGTCTTGCATCCAACGTTGCACTGTAATATTCGTATCACCGTCAGGAACATAGTCACACACATGATCATCGCCTTTATCGCTATCGATGTCAACACTTTCCTGGGGCATACCATCAGCTGCACCACTCGTACATGTTTCCACATCAAAGAATTCAAAAGCCTCCTGTGTGATGCATCCATCATAATTTGGTAACAGCTAACGATAATAACTGCAGGCCAGTTCTTTACTTTCCACACTTCGAGGAATCCGTCATACCCCAAATCAAGAATATCCTGGGCAGCTGCACAACTTTGTAAAACGACTTACTCATCGTTTCAAAAGTAATATAGGAGATGATGCAGTAACTTGTCAGGATCCGTTTCCGCGGCGTGGAATCCTATAATTTTGTAATAGCATACGGATTCCCGGCACTCAAAAACATTTTCAGGGTTATCATATTCGTGCATTTCTTGCAATCAAAACATCAATTGGATTTTCCGTCACTTGAATTGAACAGTAACAGGACTGACAATACTAGACACAGGACGAATTGTTCTATTTATACAAATGGTGGAACACATCTTTCTACGTCGCGATGTATGTACAAACAGAACGCCAATGGCATGGGCTACCGGCTATATCGCATTAGCGCGAACGTGAACGAAAGGTGTCCTGTAAATGATTTTAGGTCGGGGTAACCTGCACGGTGGTTTCCTCTAGCGTTGATTTCAGAAACTAGTGTTCTATGACTGACAGTAGTACCACACAAAATGATACCTGGAAAACCCATGTCACATAACACTATACACTAGGAAGCATATTTGCTACCACAACGACACTTCTCAGGGATCATCAAAAGTAAATATCTGAAACAAGCAACGCTGAACTTAATGCGCCAATAACTATGGGAATACAGAGGGACACCAGACGGTTTTGTCACATACAAATAGCTTTTTAGGATAATGTTACTTTCGTACACACAATGTAAACAAATTGTTTAGAAACAAACAAAAAACAGTTTTAACAAGACCCTAACAGGTTACAAGCAAAGGCTCTGCAACGCAACTAGGTTCATGCTTTATTACTTTACAATATATTTTTATCCACCAAACAAACAGGAAACAATAACGAAACATCATCTCGAACACGTTTGTCAACAATTCCACGCTTCCCTAACAACGATCTGCATTCAAAAGGAAAACACTTATTGCCTTGGGGTAGGTTATTTTAACGTAACCATGTACAAAGATGCAGATGTCCGAGCGAAAGTGGTTTACCTGTAACACCTGTCCCTCATTCAACTATTCTACTAGTAGTAAGGTTGGTACCATTACTTGAGGATACTGAGTTGGAAACATGTTTTATCGATTACACCATCTATCATAATCCAGATTCATTAAATAATGGTACCAACCTTATTACTAGTATAATTCTTTGATGTGGAAACATGTGCTAGTGTTGCAGCAGTTGGTGTGCCCCAGGAAAGTTTTGATGTGTATAGTGACATGGATAGCGATAAAGACGACGATCATGTGTGTGACTATGTTCCTGACGATGATACGAATATTACAGTGCAACGTTGGATGCAAGACCATACTATGTGTATGATATATGGTGCTGGGCATGGTCCACAATTTGAGATTATTTCTGAAAAATAAAAAATATCCTAATTTCCCTCTTCGGGGTCGTGAAATAAAAATTAGACCTGTTGAAACAACTATTCGCGATCCTGAGCAGTTTGTACCCAACCTGTTTTAGTTTCCTTTGGACAATTAACTTCGGGATGTCGATCCCTCATGCAAAATCATTTAGTATTCAAAGTTCAACGTGCACCGTAGGGAAGCCGATATATCTACCTTTTCAGTTACGAGCACATTTCACGGCGGAAGGTATGCTCCGGAAAATTGAAAATGTACTCAACTAGAATGAGGAATTCCTGTTACGTAATAATATCACCATTAGGGTTGATATTACGGATGCTTGTCGAGGTCAGGGCCGGCATCGTAATGATACGTATTTACCATATGCAGATCATTTGCAAAACCACATTATTTCTGAAGAACAACTTCCAGAGGTTGTTACTACAACACAGGAATTCAATGAAATTGCGTATCTCCTCACCTGAAGATTCAGCATGTTTATCTTATCGGTATTGAACTTCGTGTTCGATTCGAAATGGATCACGATTTCGATTCGAAATTAAATGAATGAATCACGATCTCGAAATGGAAATCACGCCTTATGCATTCAGTAATGTCATGCTTGAGGCGTTTATTTCATAGTGGCACGATTGCGTTTATATGTTTCTATGTATACTCTCGGTAGAGCAATCTCTTGTACTGCGATACCGATAGCTTTATCTGTGTGAGACGTCGTGATGAAGCACCCTTGTTACCTCTGAGGAATTACCTTGTTGAGTTAAAAGATAAACTACCTCCAGGTTGGGAAATGCGTATTGACGGCTGGTTGGCCGAAGCATTACTCGTACGAGCTAAAGTAAGTAGCTACGGGAAAACTTGGTAATGTGATTGGAGTTCGAGGTATTACCTTGAATCAGCGCTCGCTGAAGGACAGAACGTTTACAATGGTTCGTGAATTAGCAATGGAAAACTATAAAGGCAAACACATCTTTACTCCCAATCATATCCTTCGTAAACCGTACTTTCGCGTTGTGTGTAAATCTCAAATAAAACATGCTTTTGTACATCAACACAAGCGCCAAAAATTACATCCGAATGATACGGAACACTATGTGACTGTTGCATAGGGATTTCGAGGTTCGGTTAATGACAAGAAATGAAACACGTGATTGTTGGTAGTATCTCTATTAAATTCACGTATCCAGATACATCAATTTACTTTAATTTGCATGTGGTATGTGGTCGGACAATACATAGACACTTTTCAGTTGTACCAATGTTTATATGCATAACGAAAACCTGTATCCTAGGTGTTAGACAACATTGTTTTGGAACACTTTGTTGATATTAACTACATAAACCATCGTATATTACTCTCGTCTGTAGGAGGTTATATCTGACGATAAACTCTAGATCCTTGCGGTTCACCACCTTATTATGCAACGTCAAACCCTATATCCTGGAGGGCACTGCAGAATGCACTAATTGGTTTATAGGAACTAACAAATTTTGTATCCGATTGGTTATACCAGTTTATAATGCACTATTCTCTTTATCGGAAATGACAAGACTTCTCTGTTGATGGTTCGCTACCTGTATTTTGCATCGGTGTAAGTTATTTATATTACTCTTATGCGTAATTATACTAATCTGTACAATTAAACTGTGTTTATATCATGCCTTGTACATGTTTATATCCGTATGTAGAGTTCCATGTAATATTTAACCCAAATACTGTATTTGTTAATTATACAATAAACAACTTTCTTTTTAATTACAGTCATTGCGTTTTATTTTTAATCCTGCTCCAAAGTAAAAAGTGAAGCTCCATGTTCAAAGTCCTTTGTCCACAGCACATTGTAGATTGCCTTAAATCGTCGTCCGCTATCATCCCTATATATGTGCGTATAAAGTTTTCTACTGCGATGTCTTGATCTGGATGCATTTCAATATGTACGTTGTACAGGGTCTTATATGTTGTGAAAAACGCCAACGTCTCCATAACTTCATCTTTTAAGTCATCCGTTAGAAGATTGCTACAAACATGACTATCACATTCTATAGGAATGCCGGGGTAGCACTGAATGCAGGCCACAGAGCATGTCATGCTCCATCGACTTATAGCTTGCAAAATATAATTCTCACTTACGTGTAAATCTGAACAGTGACAAACTGCCATTGTGCTCGGCACTGGGTTCATTGATTGTCCACGGATCCACTTTATAGCAATTGCCAGCCAATCACAGTGCTCCATTTCAATTCGATCGTGTCTTATAGCTATCCAATGACAACACAGTAAAACAATCGATAGAAAACATGTGACCAACTCGTATACCTCGCTTTTGGCTAATTAGTGTAAATCTTTACTTAACATGTGTTTATACCGCTTTGCATGCATCGATGACGTTCTTGATCGTTGGTTCTGCTGTAGGGTCAACGCACTGTGTTATTTGTCTCCAGCAAGTAACGTACCGCTTATCCGGCACTATGGTCGCAACCGGTTGGGTAATGTGTTGGCTAGTGCAAATGTCATTGCTATTTTGTACTGATCTCTGAAAAAGCACAACCATAGGGATGTCACTTTCACTTTCCGTGCTCGTCGAGTTGCCAATCTATAGTCTACCTAAACTGTATTGTTGCTTGAATGTAGATTCGCATCTGCGCCTGTTATTTACTACTCCATACTCTACCAATCGAATAAGCAAGTTAAAACGGCTATTGGCTGTTAGTATGTCTATTTCCCGTGTTACAGTGGTTCTACGCAGTGATGTTCTGTTCGTGTGCTATTCGCTCTACAGAAATCCTGCCTATAGTTACCTAATGCCTCTGACATTTGGTTCGTATATCCAACAAGTGTATATTTAATGTCCAGTCGGGTGTCTCTATACGTGGGGCCTACGGTGGTGCATATGTGTGTGTTTCCGCTATTGCTAGCTATTATCTATGTCGACTTGGCATTAGCGTGTTCGATCGTTGGTCCTAATATCCCTTACGCAATTGTAGGCCAGTCTGTTAAGGACTGGTTATACGTATCGCGGTATATTTAAGGAAATTGTTTGTTTTATTACTATTCCGTATGGCGTTCTTATATGTGTTGATATTATGACTGATCAGTAACGAAGTTGAAAATGACAATCCATCCAAAGCTTTAGTACTGGGTCGTGGTAATATTGACACGTCCTTACGGTTGCATCATTCGTTCTCCATCCTATGACACGTCAGCGTTGGCATCTCGTTCCGCGTTTTATTATTATTAGTATTATTATTATTACTTTCAATATTATTCTTATCTTAATTCAGATTTGGCATTCACTAAGCAGGGCGGCGAATAATGTGATTGCATTAATAAACTGCATTTCCTATACGACACTGGTGTACTGTGGTGTACTGTGATTGGCATTGTTCCTTTGCATAGAACTAAACTGCAGCAATGGGACAATACCGGTAGAAAATGGGTGTCAACCAAGATATCAGTATTGTTCGCTCTATATGTCATCATATCTACAATGTTCCATCGGCATGTCGGCATTGTTATCCTGGGAGTTGGAGAGCTTGCAGTACGTTATACAGCTTTTATTTATATTGCTCTCTACATCCGTGTTTGAATTTTCAAAATCGGTAAATAAACAACGAAGATACAGGAAATTCAAAATTTCGGGACTTTTTTCCCGGGTTTCATTTTTCGGTTTTGTTCATTTAAGATAGAGGCACAATCATCTTCCAATGTCATGTCGACGATGCTAGCTTTTTTATTTGTTATTAAATATCGAACTAGTTGGCCGTTTATACCACATTAAACAATGAAGCTCTCGCAATATCGCAAATTGGGAATTTTTTTCTAGGTTTAGTTTTAAGTTCTACCATTTTTGTGTAGAGCCAAAAAAAGTCTTAGTATTCGATGTAGAGTATGATAGCATCTTTTTATTGTTAATTATCAGTCAACAAAAATACGGCCAGTGCTGCCAACTTTGTTCTCTTTATCTAAAATACGCCATCTTCTTTATTTGTAGGACTAGCGAGCAGATTCTTATGGGGTTGACAATATACAACCTGGGTTTTATTAGGTTGTTTCAGACATTATTGGTCGATCTGGTTGGCAACACTGCTTTGCTCACTCGATCACGGTTTGGACGAGACCAATATTAGTTTTGCACGAGACAATACATGTGCCATGTTTCCCTTCCTATGTCTGGTGTTGGTGCCGGGGAGTGGTGGCCAAGAGGTAGTTCATCGACCCGAACGTTCCGGGTTCGACTCCCTGGCGGGGCTTGGTTTGACTTTTAACAGCTAATGCCAACTCGTGGCAGGCCATCGTCCAACGTTATTACACTCGCACATATAGACTTCAAGGTTTCACACGATGTATCTCTCAGCACATGATTTTAGAAGTTGTTGCCGGTGTAACGGGATAGTTTTACCCCCATCGAATTTTTACCCCCGGTAAAAATTTCACGCGATATTTTTACCCCCTGTCGGTTTCAGTGAACATAAAAGAAAAATGTTAAATCTTTTTTCATATAATTACTATATAAGAGATGCTGAATCCGTACACATAGTTTGGTCAATGGGGGGTAAAAATTAAACCGTGAAATTTTTACCCCCACGTCGGTTTTCTTTATCTTCAAACAAACATCCTGTATTTTTCCATATAATTACTATATAAGAGATGCTGCATCTGCACATATAGTTTGGTAAATGGGGGGGGGGGTAAAAATTAAACCGTTAAATTTTTACCCCCACGTTGGTTTTCCTTATCTTCAAAGAAACATACTGTATTTTTTCATATAATTACTATGTGAGAGGCGCTGCATCTGCACATATAGTTTGATCAATGGGGGTAAAAATTCAACCATGAAATGTTTAGCCCCGACGTCGGATTTCTTATCTTCAAACAAACATCCTGTATTTTTTCATATAATTACTATGTAAGAGATGCTGCATCTGCACATATAGTTTGGTCATTGGGGGGGGGGGGGTAAAATTTCAACCGTGAAATGTTTACCCCCACGTCGGTTTTTCTTATCTTCAAAGAAACATCCTGCATTTTTACATATAATTACTATGTAAGAGATACTGCATCCGTACATATATTTCGGTCTATCGATACGTTATTGGGAGGACATTATTAAAAGAGATCTTCGAGAAGTATGTGTTCGTGATGAAAACTAGCTTGATATTGCCCAGAATGAAATCCAATGGCGAACTTTTTTACTGCTGCGATGAACTTGCGAGTTCCTTAAGCCATAGAGTTAGTTAGTTAGTACATACACGTTAATGGAAAAATACAATTCAAAACTGACACCAGCCAGATTTTACATACATCAGACCTATGTTTTAACAAGGACTGACTGGTTAAGTCAAAATCAAAATTATTCAAGTAAAAATAAAAGACCACTCTTATATAGACTGCTACTAGGTGTCTTCTTTAAGACAACACTTACTCTGAATGAGAAGGAACATAATTATAATGAGAAATAAAAGAAGCCAAAAACACATGGTTACCATGAAAGTAATTACACATGCGGACTCTAGTTTTCTTTTCTGTTTCTATATTCCATTTCTTACTTCTAAACAGTTCTGTCTACCTTCCCAAAATAATAAAAATAATAATATTTCCTTTTCACCTATTTACAAGTGAAACCCTATATTTGATTGTAGTCTTGTTACTTTAGTAGGTGGGGAGGTTTCATTTGCAAAAGTTTAGAAGGTTAAAATATTAAAATAATAAAAATTAATATATATATATATATACCCCATGAAATACGAGTATGTTAAAAGCATTACAACAAACTGTTCATGTCGCGCAGTGGAAAGAATTGAATTAATTATATCTGGTAATCCTAGTGGTCACAAGGAGGTACACTCAGCATATGCATCTGTGACTCCCCTATTGGGATGACACCCTCCAAAGTTTCGAGTGCATCCTCCCAACTTAAAATGTTTTAAGGTGAAAATCGATAGAAATCCTGCAAAACTCCACTTACAACCTCTCAATTTTGACTTTGCACCTCCCTCAATCCGAAAATCATAGCGCAGTAACGCAGCATCTAACGAAGAAAACAATATTCAACTAGTTTCGAACTCAGTTCAGAATATGGTGGTAGACCCTCATTTTTACAGCCCAGATTCTTAGGTTTTAACCTATTGTATTCCTTACTTACTAACATCACTATTGTAACATATATTTTTGTTTCAGTCATTTATTACTCAGAAGTGCGAGCTCAATTTTTCCTAAAACGGCTAAAATGGGTTAAGAACCTAAAAGAGTTTATATTGAACATATCAGGAAAAAATATCATTAACACATAAAACTCCTACTGGTAATAGGAGAAACGTGCACGAATGTGCATTTGTTTCCATTTTGCTTTCATCTTTTCGATCTTTGCTGTTTAATGGTTTTCCTTTACCCTGAGCCAAAGTTGCCTAAAGACATTAAATAAAATTGAAGCTTTTTAAACACAAAATCAACAGTAATTTTTTAAAACTTTAGCACGAGAAAAAACTTCCAAATTTCATGTTTTGTTAAATTTCACTACATCACTGATACAGTATGTAGTGAAATATACTGAATTTCTCACGCAGGTATTGTGTGAACAGATTATATCAGAAATATACTGAATTTAAGCAAAACATGGAATTCGGATGGTTTCTGGACAGTGTAAAAAAAGAATATTGACTAGTTTTTCGTTTCGTAAAAAAAAATAGTTCTTTTTCATTGCGCATGCGAATGTTTTCACAGTTTATGGTGGTAGCGTTGTACCGCGAAGTTAGTTATTACGTGGCGTAATACATTATCTGCGTTAACAAAGTAAAATTATTAATTTTAATATAGCTTAGCAATGAATGCGGTGTTAAAAAGAAATGTAATTGTTGCTGTGATCCAAAGATTACAGATTAATGTAAATGTTTAGTGTAAAAGAGGTAGTGAAGCAACCTTGAAATGGGTCATTCAGGTCAAGTTTTGGACCGGATCACCAGGTCTAGGCTTCGGTCGATTTATAATATACCAGTGTTTCCCAACCTTTTGCAGGCTGGGGACCCCTTGATTACTTACTAGTTTTTTTGCGGACCCCTGCTCCTACAACCAAGGAAAACATTATACATAAAGTATCAGTAGATCTTTTTGCATTATCTATAGTTTAAAAAAGATGTACAATTTCAATACGTGAAAGTACAATTGAATACGCTTTGCTAACAATACTGTAATACGCCAATTAATAGCAATAATAGTAAAACTATTGAGTGTGTTTGCTTACTGTTTTTCAATGTGATGACAGTAGTTTTGCGTCTGTCAACATTTTCATATGTGGCTTCAAAGTAGATATTTACAGGCGCAGATCTGGTTGAATATCAAGTCTCTTTCCGTACTTGTTTTTCATACAAACAAGTACAGAAAATGTTGACTCACACAAGTAGTCCCGAAAGACATCATATGTGAAATTTCCTTTCTCGGAACATCAGGATACAAAGACCGTGGATAAATCCAAAAGTCTGCCATTCCTAGTAAACACAAACTGGGAAATATCATCTTCAAGAAGCAATCGCAGGACAACTCAATAAGCTGGTCTTCATTTGGTGACAAATAATTTTTATTGTTTAGAAAGAAAATTCTTCATCCAGCTGTTTTTCTCGTGGGGAACCGGAAGTTAATCTCTCAGCTGAGAATCCAAAGAAAGCAAATGCTCCTTCATGTTCCCAAATTTTCATTCGAAAGTTTTGTTTCACTTGCCGACAGAAAATCGTTCAGCTTGGGAAAGGAATCGTACTGTCGATTCGGAGAGCTCAACGTGAAGCTTGAAGTTCTTTAGTTTTGGTTCTAATTTTGTATCAGCCAGAAAAAGTCTCACCTCATCACGACCTCGAATAAGCGAGTCAGGACTCTTGAACGAGATAGCCAGCTTACTTCAAAATGTAATGTTCGTGATCTCTTCCCGTCTCGTTACACAATGCAGTAAAGAAATTTGAGTTAAGGGAGATTCTGGCGATGACTAAAGGGCTGCAAATGGTGGTGAAATGTCTTCATGTTTCTGTCGCCAAATGCACGTCCCTCCTTTTAACTTCTCTTGAGCTTCAACAAAAGAGTTTGGATGAATCGCCACTCCACGACAAAACCGATAAAAGAGTCAAAAAGCAATTAACAGAAATTCAGACTATTTCCTTTTTTTCAATTATCGTACACGGCCTACACAGGGCTTACAAACCAAGGAATTTTTGTACAGTTTATTTTTATTTAAAAAATGGGTTTCTGCTCGTAACAAGTACTACACAAAGACAACTAACCTCTCAGAAAATGTTGATACAAAAGCTAAAAAATTAAGTTATAGCTGTTTTAAGAATATGAAACACACGGGAGTAAATGGAATTGGTCTTAAAGTGCGTTTTGTGAGAAATCACCCTTCATCCACATTCCCCCTTTTTTTACCTGTACGCTTCATATCAAAGACCATTAAGTGTTGTTCATTCACTTTATTTACTGTATTGCTTTGGGGTTGTTGAGTTCGAATTTAACTTGGCTTTCGTGGTCTTTATAAAAGGAAATCTGTATATGATATAAATATCGGAAAGTAAATTCTCGTTACATGACAGAGTATTGCGGACCCCTTACATGCTTATCACGGACCCCAGGTTGGGAAACACTGTAATATACAGTAATTATATGAAAAACCACAAAAGAAGAGCCTGGCTTAGTTGGCCGCGGCAAGCGGCTGAAATTCGTTCATTTTAACACGGGTTCCCATACATTAATCGAAATATAATGTTTTTATCATATTTTTTTCGAAAAATGTTCAGCATAGGAACCTCAATATAGTGCATACGAGTGTTGAGAACTGAAAGGAGTGATCTGATGAGTTATATTTTTCATAGAAATCGGGGAATCCTTAATTGAATTTCCCAGAAGAAATTAATCAAAATAGAGGCAAATGCCACCGCTCATTATACATTGTTGAAATGAAGTAGAAGCTTCGGACTTTCACAGAAATGAAGAACCATATTTTAACTTGGTTCGTACTATGCTACTTATTGCGTTTAGTCAACAGAAGTGATAGAACAATCTATGCAAAATTATATCAATCATCCGTGATTTTGAAGTAATGGCCCTCTGTCTTTGCTCATGTTCAAGCAGTTCGCTGTTTGTTGTAAGATGGCTCTACGGTCACCCACTCCCTTCTTTCTCATAGCGGCGCGGAAATTTAAACACGAGAGAAACTCAAGGTTGCTTTTAGAGAGACCCTTCAATCTTCAGTGGCTGCCAGGCTGGCCCAAAAGCTAAAGTCTCAAAGTTGGAAGGGAAAAGAAGAGGCATAATTTACGGTTCCGTTCCATTTTGTGTGTGTGTGTGTGTTTAGATTAAAGTAAACCTGTGACAAACGAGTTCTCACAAGGAAAGACCACGATCTGATACGAGCAAAGCCGAATGAGACATAAAACAGCTGAAAGACTGTGGATAGAGAAGTAGAACACCAAAATTATAATTGCAATGGCCCAGGGGGAAGTGAGATAGGGGGCACGGAAGTTAGTAGCAGTGGCGTAGGTAAGGGGGATATGGGGGATATATCCCCCCTTGACTCTACCTTTATGAACTTGGAAGAACTAGAAAAAGAGAAAGAAAAAGAAAGCTATGTTTGGAAACATATAATTGTTAGTTAAAATATAAAATTAATTGTAAGAGTGGTAACAGCACAATAGCTTACGTTCGTCCCGATATAATTTGTAACTTTATTCATAAACAGACAAGGATCGCATTGTACATTCTGCGTTGTAGTTTCACATTTAGGTAGATATGGTAAATAACCTTTAGAACAGCTAGTAAAATAAAAGTTCTTCGATAATCATATCGATAGTTCCAATAAGGAAAAAAAAGACGATTTCTAGACAATAATGAAGAAGGTAGTAATTTCAATACTGAAAGTCCCAATGAGGGTAGAACGAAGAAAATTTTGAATATAAAATATTTAAAATCCAAAGTCGTTACTTTCTACGTAGAGAAGAAATAACTTTAACATACTTAATCGTAACATTAGATATGAATTATAAATTGCACACATTGAAAAGTTTCGGTTCTAAGATCTAATATGATCTTTCAGATCATTACGGAGAAGATAATTTTGGTAAATTTTATTTTGTATGGGCAATGAATGTTAGTAACTTTTGACATCAGCCCGTCACGATGCAAGGTAACGCTTGTTAAATTTCACAAACATCCATGCCTCAGGTAGCATTCGAACCCACAACCTTGGAGGCGCTGGCCTCAGACCACACGACTACCTCGGTAGAAGAAGAGTTGAGAAAATCAGTTATTGACATTTGCGATCAAGTTTCAACTAAGGAATTTTTTGACTAACTAAATGCAGCTGAATGATTTTCTGCATTAGCGGATGAAATTCTTAATATCGCCTACATGGGAAAGCTTTGTTGTTAATTACGTCAACGATGAGTATGTGATTTTTTAAAAAGCAGTTTATTCACCTGACTCAGTAACAATTTGGCAGATCTTCCCCTAACGTGGTGTTGGTTAGGGAAGTTGTGACGAAACAATATCGGGATTTAGCGAAAACAATTTATCAAATCTAATAATGTTGGTGTTAATTACGAGATCTTATTTTATTAAGAATAAGATGGAAGCAGCAGTTTGCTACGAAATATAAAAATATTCAAGACATACCGTAACAATACTCTGCTGTGACTTATGTATATTGTGCAACACATTCACTCAATGTGGGAGTATTTAAGACCATTCATATTCGACTGACATTGAATTATTTAAGATCAATTGGAACACTTATATTTTGTGTCCGCTTACAGAAAACGCATTTTTGTGGGATTATGGAGAGTGCAAATGTTTCGCCTCTAACATAAAAAAAAATTAAGTATGAGAAGACGGATATAAAAGTATAACACAATCCATGATTTTAAAGAATTAACCCAATTTGTGTTCGGAGTTATTATCTAGATTTCTCTATTGAACAATTTCCCAAGCTCACATTGAAGGCATCTAATGGATTTAATACATTTATAATTTATTTGCTATCTTTATTTCAGTAAATTAATATTTCACTACGATTACCCGTTGTACACATTCTTACAAAAGGAACTCCTTCACTTATTGAACCTGTAAATAATGCCAAAGATACTGTTATAAAGTTTGAAAGAGTCTGAAGGAAGACAAAGCAAGTCGCAGTATATTTGAGTTTGGAAGAACAGATGAAAATATTTACAAAAATACAGAAAATGAGCTCTACTTACAGTATTATACTTGCTCTTTCACGCATGTATCCCGAATTTTTTTAGGGTTTTCACGGATTTGGGGGAGGTTTAAAGAGGATCTGGATATGAAATTTGATAACAAATACAATGTCATTTAAAATTGCACCTACAAACTTCTGGAGGTGATTCCTCACACCTAAACAAGACAAAAGTTCCTCAGACAAATTTTCAAAATGTGTATATTTTCGAAGCTACAGGGTCCCGAAACTATGGGAAAATGAACTTCAGAGCTTCATATATCTAACATCACGAAAAGTAGGGCTGATGTGGCATGGTTCCGTCAAAGACTTTAAATCTGCACTATCCCAAAATGCATATTTCCAAAATCCACAATGGGCGCGCAAAGGATTCCCCAAAGGAATTAGGGGATTCCCAGAAATTAGCTAAAGTAAAGATGGGTCAAAATGCACATGAATGAGACGGTTTTTATCAGGAAACAATAATTTGTTTGCGCCAAGCCGATATCTCAAGTAAATACCATACACCGAACGATTTTCTGAGAGAAAGAAATACGTGGATGCATAACAAGCAGGAGTAAGAATTGCATAATTTCGAATGTTTTATTTATTTATCAAAGAATTTTAATACCTTTGCCCGATTGGATGCAGGAGATGATATGTGCCATATTTACTTACACGGGAAGTCTTAATTCATGCTCATGTTGACCTACCTCTACTTCAAAAATATTGGGGAATCCCCTACTGTCTTTAAGGAATCTCTTGCGCGTCCATTGTGGAATTTTGAAATCTACATTTTCAAACAGAGTAGGTTTATAGTCTTTGAGGGTACCACGATGTATCAGCTCTACTGTTCCTGGTGTTATAAATATGAAAATCTAAGGTTCATTTACCCACGCTTTCGGAACCCTGTAGCTCCGAAACTATGTATATTTAAAAATTCTGACACAGGAACTTTCGTTCTGTTTTGATGTGAGAAATTACCTCCAGAAGTTTGTCGATGTAATTTTAAAACACGAAGTAAATCGGAATTTCGGAGAGGTTCTCACCCTCTAAACTCTCATGGTTAGATACGTTACTGAGCTGTATGGAAGAATAGTATCGGTCTAGAATATCTAATACAGTAGCTACATGAATCAACTTCCTAATATAGTACAGTATAATCCAATACAGTAGCTACATAAATCAGCTATCAGAAATGATAGCATATTACAGAATGTTATTTGAGGCTTTAAAATGAAGAAACTGAACACGAAAACAAAATTCCCACAGTTAGTAGAATTTTAAATTGTCTTTATATACAAAATATTCTACATTAATTGCAACTTTCGAAAGCGAAACCAATAAAAGTGCAATGGAAGCATATGAGATTTCCAAACTTTTAGAAAGCGCTTCAGATTTTGTGCAACCTGAGCTATATCTACGCCACAGATTATAATTGATACTCTGTAATAAATAAATGCGTATATCTTCGAAAAAAAAATGTTTCAAATATGGCTAAATGTGTATTAGAATCATTACTGGACTAAGCAGACTATGCGGATATGATTCACGCATTTAATACTTTTTCGCACAATAATTGTGCTGTTATAAAATTATAGAAAAAAGCCCCGAAATATATTATTTTAAATAAATTTGTTGTGTTGGGTTGCATAGTTGCCAAGGATATGAGTTTCTAGATATCCCCCCCTTGGGAAATTCCTATCTACGCTACAGGTTCGAAGTGCGAACAAATTACAGTATACCGGGTACATGAGATAATCTACAATAACTATTGAACCAACAAAACAGAATTTGCCAAACTTGGTATCAAGAAAGTACACCAAGAGGGTACGCCTAAGATATATTATGCATTAACACAGGATGAACAGTGCTGCCAACCCAATAGAAAGTTTTATTTTTTTCAAATGGCTCTATGCCAGTTTATTACATATTTCAAAACTACATATATATGGAAAATATTTAATATCAAACTCATTTTCCATGGTTGCAAACTAAGGTAGCTATTTGATTTCAGACCTCCAAAGTTTGGAGGCCTCCACAATACTAATAATGCAAGTAAGGCAGTGGAGCAAACCTGTATGTAAAGTACCTATTAGTGTCGGATGTAAGGGGCAAAATGGTGGCGCATCACGGATACTTGCAATCAACAGCATTATAGGTTGAAAATGTGAATATTATCGAAAATGCCAGATCTCCAAAAAATAAAATTAGTCCCAACAAAAATATAATTTCGAATAATGGAAATCAAATCCATTTGATGTAACCATCGAAATGCGTTTACGTGACCCTGATATCTCAACGCAGTCCGGAGATAAAAGAGATTGGGCTTATACTTTGCAACACTGTTCCACGTAAAACCCACGTTCACAGGCGTTCGTGGATCACCAACTTAGAACCACTGATAATAAATACCGACTGGTAAATGAGCGAGTGGAGACTCGCCAATGCTAGTTTCCAATACTAGCGGTGGAAAAAGCAAAATTGTTTTCCAGCAAGTTCGTTTGTATCGGGAGACGTGGAACTTGTGTTTTGTAGCTGGAAAGAAAATGAGGGAGAGTATGATTGTGACTAATTGGGTCTGTTGTAATAAGTGACAGAAAAGTGCTCAAAGTGGGAGGGAGGTATATTACGAACAATTTGTTTCGGTGTAATGTCTGTATTGTAACGTCTGTAACGAAACGTAGGGCTATATCGATCGTCACATACCAACACGTATATCTCGCAAAGTTTGCATCTCTCTGCCACGAGATGTTCTATTTGATGTCTGGTTCTGCGTGCTTTCTAGGCGTATCAATATCGAAATTGTATTCCTTTTACAATCTATGCATTGATCCGAGTTGGCAAGACCTATTCCTGGATAGTATAATTTGTTTTTGTATTTCAGTATCCTTTTTCGCCATTATTATGGTGTGCAGATTTCGTTTTGATTCGTTGTGCTTTTTGAAAATTTCCATTCCGATATGCCTAAAGCCTATTCCTGTAACTGATGCTTTATTAGAGTAACTAAACATCTTCAACCATCCGTTTTCGATATTCGGCTCAAAGGAAAAGTTATATTCAGTGTTTCGAACCATAAACCAAATCTCTTTTCTCTTCGGACAGCGTTGAGATATCATGGTCACGTAAACTCATTTCGATGGTTCCATCAAATGGACTTGATTTCCATTATTCGAAATTATACTTATGCTGGGACTCTTTATTTTAGAGAGAGAGAGAGAGAGAGATCTGGAATTTTTTACATTTTCACTTACCAAACTTTGTAGATATTTTTCTACTTATTGGATAATCTACATCTTTGTGTTATAGGGTATATGTATGCATTACTTATTAATATTGTAATTACTGTAATTAGAATACTGTATTTTATACTTACTATTTGTACCTTATTATATACAGTATTAGGTTGTGTGCTATTTCTTATGTTTGAAACATGCCCTCAAGAAAGACGACTTTATTATTATTATTATAAGGCCTACATATTCCTACCTGGAATTGTGGAATAAGTAGATAAATAAATACTGTAAATAAATAAATAAGTAATAATGTTTTGTTTCATCACCACAAATGCAAAAGCGGTCCCATTGTACAAAGCAAAGCAATCAGAGAGAAACAAGACAATAAGTGTTCGAGGACAATATACACACACGAAAACACAAGCACAGAAACCCAGGAAAAGGAAGAAAAGAAAATATATTTACTACAGAGAAGATTACACCAACGAAAGCAGCAGCTAGCACACCTGAAATATCTGCCTTTCCCCGCCCACAAGCGTTTTAGCAACAATCTGAATGAAGTAGGAAAAGAGGAAGGGAGAGGTTTTGACTGAGGGTGGGTGTCCGAAAGTGTCGTCATTTGTTAGGGAAACCGAAAATCATCCCCAATAGTTATGAGTCATCTCAGAAACCAGTTGTCAAACCTTATCTTGAGTGCTGAATAAAAGTTATCTCAGTCAGGCTCTTAACGATTCCAGGGATGAATTTTAACCGCCCAATGACCAAACTATATGGGCAGATACAGTATTTCATATATGTAAAAATACGCAATATTCTTTGAAGTTAAGGAAAACCGACGTGGGGCGTAAAAATTTCACGGTTGAATTTTACCCCCCCCCCCATTGACCAAACTATATGTGGAGATGTAGCACCTCCTACATAGCAATTCTGTGTAAAAATACAGGATCTTTCTTTAAAGATAAGGAAAACCGACGTGGGGGATAAAAATTTCACGATTGAATTTTTACCCCCCATTGACCAAACTATATGTGCAGATGCAGGATCTCTTACATAGTAATTCTATGTAAAAATACAAGATGTTTCTTTGAAGATAAGGAAAATACAAGATATTTCTTTGAAGATAAGGAAAATCGACGTGGGGGGTGAAAACATTTCACGGTTGAATTTTACCCCCCCCCCATTGACCAAACTATATGTACGGATGCAGCATATCTTATATAGTAATTATATGTAAAAATAATTAACATTTTTCTTTGATGTTCACTAAAACCGACAGGGGGGTAAAATTATCCCGTGAAATTTTCACCGGGGGGTAAAAATATCCAGTGAAATTTTTACCAGGGGGTAAAAATTCGATGGGGGTAAAACTATCCCGTTACACCGGCAGTTGGTGTGTTCTTCTACTGGGCTAAATTGGACCCTTGTCTTCAACTCCAGATTCAACAGTAGACGGAAGCAGCCGAACAATACCGAGCTATGTCAACATCAATATGATATGATGCATTTCATTTTCTCTCCTTCATTTTTTGTAAACTAGTTTTATAAAACATTTTTTTAAAATTAATGTTTCGTTGCAAAGCGGTATAGAATAAGATTTATATTTCACCTTGTGAGCCAAGTCAATTGTTACAAATTGCATGCAACAAATCGGGCGGGGATTTCCAGTGCACTCGAGTGAATATTACGTTTTTCATAGCGATGTCCGCACGAACAAAAGTCTAATCCTCCTTAACATTGATATTCCTTAGTTATTTCCACTAAATGAAATTCTTGAACCTAGCATCTCCCACCACCCTCATCAGCGCTGCTTTAATTTTCACCGACGATCCCACTTCAATCGGCATGGTCCCCAACCCACTCTCTTTGTGTCCGCCTGATCAAGAACATTCTACAATCCCTACTCACAGATTTGAATTTTTAATATCGCATCCTTGATATACCCTGGTCATGTGTCAGACTAAGTGACAGAAGGGTTCGTCAACCACTCACCCTTTGTGCTCCAATTCTATACGGTACGCACGGCTGCATTTCTTGGTGATTTGATTTTTTACTTTGATAATCTCACACATACACACACAATATGTTTGTATTGAAAGTCCCATTACGCGGTGAGGTGAGGAACCTACTTCTGTATTATGAACATTATTTAGCTCTGCAACGTAATGAATAAAAAAAAAAGAGATTAAAAAAGGAAGAACGCAAAGCAGAAAAAAGCATGGACTATCTTTTGGGCTCTCTCGCTCTTTCTCCTTGTCTCTCCCCATCTCTCACTTTATCTCTCTCTTTCCAACTATTAAATGCACCCGCCTTGGGGAAGGGTGTATTGATGGGTTTAAAAAAGCTTGCCAGGAAGATTTTCGTTTCCTTTTCGTGAACAATTGTTAAGAATACGAGGTTAAATCGACTAAACATTTCCTAGAAATACAGTGGAAAGCGTTGCCCTAATTGATGTAAAATAAAAAACATACTTGTGCAGTACCTCATAATGATTGAATATTCATAATAGCGTTAAACAGTCTAGCAATGAAGGTGGAAAGAGTACAGCAATGAAGTAAAATTAATCCGCTAATAACAGTCATCTAAATATCAAATATATATACAGGGTGCGTACAAAAAATGTGCCAATACACAAAAATCGCAAATACATGTAAAATCACAGAATAAATAGAATTTAATGAGAAAAGAATATCTAATGGTGTACTACACAAGTAACAGGCATGCTAATTAAGCAATAATTTATTTATTTATTATAATCATGGAAGTAAAATTGCACACAGCATATAGCCGACAGGAAAGTAGTCCTGAGGCTAAAATGAGTCTGATATACGGACAATTTGTAGAAAAAAATGTCACTGGGATGTAGCTTGAACCAAGAAGAGGGCGGAGGAGGGGGGGAAATACCGTGGAAAGGCTAAATTGCAAGCAACGCACGCAGGCAAGCACGCATGAAAAGTCACCCTAAGTGTTGTAGTTCTTTTATTTCATGTAGGCTACTAAGTAAGTGATGAGCCGTCCGAAGGAACGATCAGTGCAAGAACAGTTTGCAAAATTCTGGTCTGGGAAACTAGACCTTCAAAATGTCTAAGGTTCGCATGACTCACATTATCCATACAAGACGTCCAAAATGAGTTGCTAAAAAGTAACTGCAGCAGCACCTATGCAGATTTAGAAGAAGGACTTACCGCCCGTTTCACCAACGCAGGTTAAATATTCAACAACCAGTTAAACACTTTTAAGGTCTGATTAGGAAAAATGACCGTTTCATCAATATCGGTTAACGCTAACGGTTCGTTAACGTTGTCGTTAACTTTAATCATCAGATTCTCGTCGATTAAATACTTAATAGTCCGATAGTGATTTTGTATCTCGAAACTTCTAAAATAGAAAACAAGAAATTGAAAGCATATACACAGAATTGCTTAATGAAATATACAACTTGGCACAATGCATTTCAATAGTTTTAAAGATCAAAAACATCTAAAAACATAGTTGCCTGCTTTGCGGGCAATGCAAATATCTGGTGTAGTAAAAAGTAATCCATTATTTTTGCATGACATTGAAGGCTTGACTTACCATAGTTAGAATGACCCGATTTAGGTCACATATGCGCCGTTTTGTTCGATAACGTGTTCCCATTTGGAAGGTAATCTCATGATGCCTCTCTCATAGAAACCCTTGTCCCTATTGGCAAAAAATTGAGACAGTCGATTTTCACAAACCTCTCTTGAAGCGAATTTCTCACCAGCAAACGTGGACAGGAACAGATGGTAATCACTCGGTGCCAGGTCCGGACTATAAGGTGGATGCATAAGAGCCTCCCAACCAAGCTCCCGGACGTCTGTGAAGCTGGCCCGACCCACACAGAACTTTCTAAAATAAACAACATACATCGTTTGTAATTCGTTAGTAACCGTTAGTAACGAAAATTAAATCGTTAGTAACTCAATAATAACGAAGATAGTTCAAAAACAATTTGGGTCGGGCCAACTTCACATGCCCGACCCACAAGTAGTTTCTAAAACATAAGATACTACATGGTTTGTAATTCGTTAGTAACCGTTAGTAACGAAAATTAAATCGTTAGTAACGGAAAAATAACGGAAATATTACAAAAGGAACATTCAAAGGGTC